>JAFVLL020009076.1:10249-85657 GCA_021397915.2 Tor tambroides
GTTACGGCTCCGACACAGCCACCGAAGCTGATTACAGCCGGTCTAGTCAATGCTTGTGTTTATACCAGCCGAGCCGCGCATGTTTCTGAAGCGGCTCTCTGCGGTGCTTCTGTACAGATTCACGCATACGCCTCTTTTGATTAAATATAGCCAAAATCTGTCAAAATCCCACCAAAATCTGTTGCCATGACTTATTGCGAGAGGAAAAAAAATACGTTTTATCCACATAACATCGGTTAATGGAAACGCCGTCATTTCGCAATACTTTTTTATCGACATTTATAAAATATTGCCAAAGTTTTGCACAAGTCTTTAATGATAATGTGCCTACTGTTTGGACTTTGTGTTCACCGATTGTTTAATTTGGTGTCATGGTCACTGATTTGAGTTTGTCATTATGTTCAGCTGTGTCTTATTAGAACATCACAGTTATATATGGTATGAGAACAGTAGGACCTGTCGATAGGGAGTATGTGTTATTTAATGAAAATATAATTATATTTTTACAATGACAGAATTTTTTTTTCTCAAACATAGTCTGTGGGGTAAAACGCCCACGGGGGCAATGGGCAATTACTGTAGTTATGCTGTTCTGAACATCAAATCCTTTGTTTTTCCATCAAATGTATTCTAACTAGTTGGTTGAATAAAAATATTTGGACTTTATATTTAAAAATTACCTCAAGTTAGCATCAGGTAATTAGTTAGCTAGCCAGTTAGCATCAGCTAACAAAACTTTTCAAAAAGACTTATTGTAACGTGGGAGTTGTAACAACGGAGTTGGGGATCCAAATGCAAGGCTTTATTTACAAATGTGGTCAAAACAGGCAAGGTCGAACACCAGCAAACAGTATAATCCAAGGCAGAGGCAGCAGAGTAAAACAATCATAAAACTAGGAAACAGTCCAGGGTCAAAAACACAGGCAGGGCGAAACAAGGAGCACACAGCAAAACATGGAAACAATCAATACTAGATCGCTGTATTCGAAACAGTATTTATAAGAGAGTAGGTGAGAATTAACTGGCTGGTGCACTAATTCTCGTGAGATTCGGATGAATGTATACTTAATTTGCATTTGAATATGCCTACTTACCTACTATATATAGTAGTGATAAAAGAGTATGTGAAGAAAAAAGTACGTTCAAAAACTCAATATTCATAAGAGTAGGCGAGAAATCCCCGGATGTCCTACTGCTTCAGCCCAGATTCTTGAGTGCTCATCCGATGGACACTTTTCAATCCCAGGAGTCCACGGGAGATCAATACATCATCATCGAACGATGGAGAACAGCGACAAGGGTTTTTATAAATGTGAGTATTACAAACCAAAAACATGTTATATGTGTTCCATGTGTTAAAATCACATTTGTTGAACTACTGTAAAGCAAACTGTTCAATTGCTTAAGGTGTAAAGACGCTAAATAGTGTATTTGTGATTTCACTGTAAAAACAGGTTTTATTATGTATAGCGAACAGGGGAGCTCCAGTAACCACACATATGTTCCCAAAGTGAATTTACATAAACCATATACTGTACATCTTAAAGACTATTACTAAATGACTATTTAATATGTGACAGGAAAATGTTTTTAAAAAATTGCATGAGAGCACATCACAACATGAAACAGACATCTGAGTGAGTGATGTGTGCTATTGTATATAATTCACTGTTGTCAACACTGTTTACATTAGATCAGTGGTCACTAACCTTTGTAAGCCCAAGATCCCTGACCTCGGCCTTTATGAAAGACAAGATCTACCTATTTAAGAACTGATAAAAAAAAAAAGACAGCCCAGACTGTACTTCCAATTTGAAGCCTTTTATTTAGTATTGTAATTAGTGATGCACCAATCATGGCTGATTCAGATTGTTGTTTTTTTTTAATTAGCAAATTTGCAGATACTGATACTGGTTGCTGATTTATTTTATTTTATTTCGTTTTATTAAGCAAATTTACTTATTGGTTATTTGCTTTACAACAAGCAATATAAATATCTAAGCTATATAAAATATTCTGCATGAAACAAAAACAGAGGACGGACTGATTGAGACCACTGATCTATAATAGAATCATTTTATATAAATCAGTGATTGAGATGTGACCACTGCATTAGATAAACGTTAGTAATGGTAATAAACAAATCTACATAAAGTAACTAAACATGAGTTAGCTATTTTATTTGTCCATTAGTTCTGTTGATAAATTGAGGAACATTTGTGTTGGATAGAAAGTGAGTTAACATCATATAAATGCAGTATTGAGCAGATAAATCACAGAGGTGACTGACTCTTGTCTGGATGTTATAGGGACAGATGAGACACACGAGTGTTTATCCGGTGAAGAGTGACTGATGAAGGAATGCTGCCATCAAAGGCTTTGAGTGAGTACAGTACAGAAATGAATACAATATCTTTTAAATCTTAAGTTGTAGTTTATTCATTTTAATAATTGTAATTTCAAACAGTTATTACAGCACTTTTCTTTTTCTTGATTCCTGTGCATTTGATGCAGAGCTTTTGTGGTGGAGCAGGTGACGGTGGCATTTGTGGAGAAAAAGGAAGACCTGAAACAAATGTATAGTAAGATAATTTTGTTACTTCTAATACAGAAATCAAATGACATTGTGCTGTTAAAATGACTGCTTTTGTGTTGTGTTTGTGCATCTTTGTAGGATCTGAAATGTCTGCAGACTGGTGTGAGCAGTGAGGATGGAGAAGTCCACAGCAGCATCCTGGAAATGATCCAGTGCCATGGATGAGACGCTCCATCACTCCACCTGCCCTTACTGCCTCATCTGAGCCGGATGCTGCTGTGGTCTCTTCCTCCTCAGTGACCCCAGAGCCAGCGAGAGCATCTAGAGAAAGACCAAAAGACATCGAGGATGTGATTTTGTTCTGCTGGTTTCTGTTCATACAGTATCAGTCAATGGAGCCTGACTTTCAGAAGCTTTAAAAGCATCATCAAATAATGTCATGAAGCTTTTATCCAAAGTGACTTACATTGCTCCTATTACAGAGACCCCAAATCCCCTGGAGAAAAGAGCCTTGCCCAATGACTCGTGGTTGTTAACCAGTTCAGTGTTTTAGCCCACTACAAAAGTAATAGAGCTACAACAAAAATTAGCATGTAATTGTAAACATGAAGTGATGTTTTATAAACAAATTTCAGGAGGAGCATGCACAGATAATTAACATGCCCAATTTATCATTAGCAATTACTCCATCTATCCAGTCAGTGCAAAAGAAAACCCCTATAAATAATCAAAGCATGTCTTACCTTCATTATCTCCAGACTTTCAGCATTCAGTTTGCTCCTTTTGCCATTATATCACATACCCAATTTTACCCATCTAAACAAGGAGACCTAAACTCGGGCTTTTCAGATCCTCTGCGGCAATCCGCCAGCACCAGGATCACTCCTCCTTCGCCAATCATCATCGCCGCCGAGCCCCAGGCTCCATCGCGGCCACTGCTCTGCTTGACTAGCCGGTCCTAAATCCACTCCAGCAGCCAAGGCGGCCAATAGATCGAGCAAAGCCTTGCTCGACACCACCATTGTCCCGCACAAGACCCGGCTCTCCGCGAGCGTTGGGTTGCAGCAGCAGGCCTTCAATGAGCCTGGGCCACGGCCCAGTTCTCACCGCAGCAAAGCCTCACTCGCTTCCTGCTTCGGCTCAGCCTTCACCACGGCTCTTCCGGCCGCAGCGCCGTATGCAGCCGGGCATCCGGCTTCTGTTTCCAGATGCTAGCGCGAGGCTGCCTTCGCTAGCTGCGCAGGGTACCAGTGTTGCCAAATAATTTTCAGGTTAAAAAAATAAAAAAAAATAATTCCCTAAAGGCTGGTCATTTGTTGCTAAAAGTTGTTTAATGATGTCACGACATTATTGAATGTTAATGTCATTATGTAACCATGACGCTAAAGTACAATACACACTGAATTACTCAAATTTTCCCATATTTTTTCACCAGCATTTTACCTGTATTTAATTTACACATTTCGATAAATGGATGGATAAAACTGATGAGATTAATTTTTGTTTTGTGGATAAGAACAACAGTGCAAGAGAAAGTTTCAATGATTACCAATCATAGTGATTAACAATCATAGGTACAGGCGTATCAAACAATTATTGAACAAGTGCAACCTGCAACTTAATTCACATGTGAAGTGCGTACTGCTAGGCACCTCTCTCAAAGTTACCAGCTGATGTGCTGCTTGGCTGGTTAGCCGTTTCAAAACTTTCTTCCTTTTGTGTGGTTAAGAGAAAAACGCATGCCTTTTATCATTTTATCACTTTTTAAGGTTGCCAAATAAATTTAATAGCTACATTTGTTGCTAGTTGCTTTGAAAAACAAGTTGCCAGGGTAGTCTGAGAAATTGCTAAAGCTAGCAAAAAAATTGCTAAGTTGGCAACACTGCAGGCAACCAGGACTTTTCAGCATGTCCCGCCAAAGTCACAAACCACTCCCCTTTCCCGCAGCCTACAGCAGCAGGAGCAAACACGCGGCTGCCTCCGCTTGGACACACACGCTAGTGTGAGGCTGCCTCCACTAGCAGTGTAGGCTACACAGGCACTCCAGCATTTTTCCCTGAATGTCACAAACCCCCGTGGCCTACAGCTACAGCAGCTGAAGCAAGCGCGAAGCTGCTTCCGCTTGCAACACAGGCCCTCAAATGTCTTTTCCTCCTGTTACTTCTAACCCCTTTTCCTTTTCTGTTGCCTCCAGCTCCCATAGCAGACGCTGAAAAAGTTTACTGTACTGTAAAAATTGTTAATGTAAATTCTGCTCACCTGGAATCTGTAACGTCTGCTGGACTGAACCTCACAGGGGCAGTCGTGGCGCAATGTTCAGAGAGTCAGACTTGTAACCCAAAGTTCACAGGTTTCGAATCTCTGTACCGGCAGGAATTGCACGTGTGGGAGTGAACCTAAAATAGCACGACTGAGGTGAGACTCTTGAGCCAGACACTGAATCCCCAACTGCTCCCTGGGTGCCACAGCAAAAATAGCTGCCCACTGCTCCGGGTGTGTGTTGACTACTCACTGCTGTGTGTGCACTTGGTTGGGTGAATGCAGCACACAAATTCTGAGTACTTGGCTACACGTCACGTCACTCACTCAGACGATCTCAATCAACGATAGTTATCTGCTGACAATAAAATATCTAAAACAATGTAGTATTTACATAAACTAATTTATACCTATAAGTGTGTAAGAGGAATATTATACCCTGTTAAATCATTACACAACTTGAACTATTAGCACAACTAATAGCACAACTTGCTATTAAAAAAACAGAAGTATGACTATTTGTGACATGTGCTGGCAAAAATGAGTCTGAATGCGCATGGTCTAATTTTGAGCAACAGGCAAAAAAAGTGAAAAATGTCAGTTTTGGTCAAATTTTCACAAAAATGGGTACATCTCAGTTGTCATTAATGTCAGACTGTACAGTCTAGACGCGTTAAAAACAGGTGCACGCAAGAAAACTTGTCCATAGTTTTACATTATCAACCCATACACGTTCAGTGTCTACGAGCAGCATTACATGCAGAGCTGAAATGTTGGCTATCATGGAAGGTATATGAATGGCAGCAATACCGGTATATTTAAGAAGAATAGTGCAGGTAAAAGGAGGTCAAATTTGATCGCAACGGCCATTAATCGGCTGTCGGTGAACATGTCAAACCAGCGATCAAAGACTACAGATTTTAGCCTAGGATTATAGGAATCTTTTAGGATTTTCAAAATTTGTCACACCACAAGTGTGACTTTTTGCAATTTTGTACAAAATTAAAGCATTTAAAAGCAAACTTCCTGATTAAACATTAAAGTGCACTAGTGTGACAAACTGCAAATTTTCATAATTTATCTCATATTGTGAAAATTATTCATAAAAAATGCTTTTTTTTTTTCACTCAAAAAATGAGGTACCTACTTTCAGATAAATGAGGCCTACGATTAATCAGATGAAAATAGAAACACAAAACCAGTCCTAAATGAAAGAAAACAAGTTGATAAAAAGATTGAATCCCATATTTAGTGATAATATAGCATAATGACAGATCTATAAGCAATTGTTTGGAGTCCGGTCATTTTTGTTGACTTTTTGCAATTTTGTACAAATAAAAGCATTTAAAAGCAAACTTCCTGACTAAACATTAAAGCACACTAGTGTGATAAACAGTGCAAATTTTTATATATTTTTTTTAGTCTCATATTGTGAAAATTATTCATAAAAGTTTTTTTTTTCACTCAAAAAATGAGGTACCTACTTTCCGATAAATGAGGCCTACGATTAATCAGATGCAAATAGAAACACAAAACCAGTCCTAAATGAAAGAAAACAAGTTGACAAACAGATTGAATCCAATATTTGGTAATAATATAGCATAATGACAGTGTCACGAATCGGGTCCATGCTATTCCGGACAATCACCACCAGAGGTCACTCACTCACCACATGGACTCTCACACCACTCAGCACACCGTACTGCATTTCCCACAATCCATTGCACTGACGACACGCACCTGATTCCACTGATCACACAATCACACTCACACTACTTAAGCCATGGACATTCTCTGTATGATGCCGAGTATTGTATAGCGTTTATCACTCTCACAGCGATAGCTACTTTACGGAGCCTTTGCATAGTCATAGTCATAGTCATAGTCATAGTCATAGTCATAGTCTTGCCTTGTGTTGTGTTTTGATCTTTGCCTGTGTTTCCTGGATTAACCCTTCGCCTTGCCGTTTGGACTCTGTTCGCTCCTCGTTTGGACTATTGCTCTCGTTTCTGGATTATCTCTCTGCCTTGCCCCTTTGGATACTGTTCGCCGATCGCCGACCCTCGCTTGCTCCACGGATTGCTGTGTCTTACTTCGCTATACCTGTCTGCTGTTTCATGACCCCCTGCCTGTTCTGACCATGTTTGTAAATAAGCTTCAGGACTTGGATCCGCACGTTCACGCCCTGCTTGCCCCGTAACAGAATACTCGGCCACACGAGGATCCAGCGGCTTTTCAAAAGGACACTGGCCATGGGTGCATGACACAGCTAGACTGCTATTAACCTCGAGCAGGGCTCGCAACCGCCTCGAGGATTATATTCGGAATATTTAGATTTAGCATACTTCTCTGATTTGGATGACTATGTACTTATTGACCTTTTTTGTGAGGGTGTTAATCAACCCTAAAATCACGTTACTCCGTGAGGGTCCCCGTTCATCACTCGCTCACTTTATGGACTATGCTTGCAGTGTGTGTGGGCTCTTCATGAGCTGTGGGTGTCGCGGAGGAACGCTGCTGACCGGGCCCAATTGTGCGCGGTCACTAGAGTTTGCTCACGTCACGCCTGAGCCTCATCGCAAAATGGCCGCCATGCCTGAGCCTCATCGCAAGATGGCTGCCACGCCTGAGTCCCCGGCCAAGATGGCCGCCACGCCTGTGCCTTGTCATGTCACAGCCTATGTTAAAGAGCCAGGTCAAGTCACAGCCTACGTCAACGAGCCTAGTCAAGTCACAACCCACGTCAAAGAACCAAGTCAAGTCACAACCCACGTCAAAGAACCAAGTCAAGTCACAACCCACGTCAAAGAACCAAGTCAAGTCACAACCCACGTCAAAGAACCAAGTCAAGTCACAGCCCACGTCAAAGAACCAAATCACGTCAAGCCAGAGTCTGCTCACGTCACGCCAGTCAAGCCAGAGTCTGCTCACGTCACGCCAGTCAAGCCAGAGTCTGCTCACGTCACGCCAGTCAAGCCAGAGTCTGCTCACGTCAAGCCAGAGTCTGCTCACGTCACGCCAGTCAAGCCAGAGTCTGCTCACGTCACGCCAGTCAAGCCAGAGTCTGCCCACGTCAAGCTCACGTCACGCCAGTCAAGCCAGAGTCTGCTCACGTCACGCCAGTCAAGCCAGAGTCTGCCCACGTCAAGCCAGAGTCTGCCCACGTCAAGCCAGAGTCTGCCCACGTCAAGCCAGAGTCTGCCCACGCCATGACTGTCAGGCTAGAGGCACACCACGTCTCAGCTCTTCAGCCAGAGCCTCGTCACGCCTCAGCTCGTCAGCCAGAGCCTCGTCACGCCTCAGCTCTTCAGCCAGGGCCTCGTCACGTCTCCGCTGAGCTGCCAGATTTCGTCACCAGAGATTTAAGGTCAGTCCTTCGAGTTCCCTGTCTAATTGCCAGCATAATGGACCCACCATTGATATCACGTGCAGCTGGCATTTCCAGGGCCTCAGCACTGGCAGTTACAGAGACTGTTCCCCTGACCTCAGTGCTCCTGTAATGGCGTGCCTCATTGTGTGCGTGTGGGCTGTACACTGCACTCCTGAGACTTCCTGTCCACGCAGGGCTGTCTTGGGCCCTTCTGTTCACAAGTCTGCTTCAGTGCCTCCAGAGGTGGCGGCTTCGGCTGCAGAACCTCCAGAGGAGGCAGCGTCCACTGCTGAACCACCAGAGGTGGCGGTTTTCGCTGCAGAACCTCCCGAGGTGGTGGCGCTCACTCATGAACTCACTGTCTGCTCTGTCACGGCCGCGGAGGCCATTCCAGGACTCACGGCCTGCCCTGTTACAGAGGCCTCTTCCGTTCACAAGTCTGCTTCAGTGCCTCCAGAGGTGGCGGCTTCGGCTGCAGAACCTCCAGAGGAGGAGGCGTCCACTGCAGAACCACCAGAGGTGGCGGCTTCTGCTGCAGAACCTCCTGAAGTGGTGGCGCTCACTCATGAACTCACTGTCTGCCTCGTCATGGCCACGGAGGCCGTTCCTGAACTCACTGCCTGCCCTGTCACGGAGGCCGTTCCTGAATTCACTGTTCAGTTCTGTCACGGCCACGGAGGCCGTTCCTGAACTCACTGTCTGCCCTGTCACGGCCACGGAGGCCGTTCCTGAACTCACGGCCTGCCCTGTCACGGAGGCCGTTCCTGAACTCACGCCCTGTCCTGTCACGGCTAAAGAGGCCGTCTGTGAGCTCACGCCCTGTCCTGTCACGGCTAAAGAGGCCGTCTGTGAGCTCACGCCCTGTCCTGTCACGGCTAAGGAGGCCGTCTGTGAGCTCACGCTCTGTCCTGTCACGGCTAAGGAGGCCGTCTGTGAGCTCACGCTCTGTCCTGTCACGGCTAAAGAGGCCGTCTGTGAGCTCTCGCCCTGTCCTGTCACGGCTAAAGAGGCCGTCTGTGAGCTCTCGCCCTGTCCTGTCACGGCTAAAGAGGCCGTCTGTGAACTCTTGCCCTGTCCTGTCACGGCTATAGCCGTGCCCCCTGAGACTATGAATGTTCTGCCTGCATCGTCTGTCTCTGCCTCTTGTGCTGTTCGTCTCTGTTTCCAGATCTCAGACTCTGCCATGGCTCGAGTCCACGGCGCGGCCGCGTGGTGGTCTTCCGCCAGGGCTGGTGGTCTTCTGCTCTGCCGTGGTGGTCCTCTGGTCCGGTCTGGTGGCCTTCTGCTCCGCCGTGGTGGCCTGTGTTCTCTGTTTCTGTTTCTCCCAGGTCCCAGTCCCTGCCATGGTTTCCTGCCCAGTCTGCTACTTGGGTTGGGTGGTCTTCTGCTCTGGTCTGGTGGTCCTCTGCTCCGCCGTGGTGGTCTCCCGCTCAAGTCTGGTGGGCTCTTGCTCTGTCCTGGTCTCCGGTTCCGCCTGGGTCTCCTGCTCTGCCGGTCCTGCCCCCAGTCACTGGTCTCTACTCCTCACGGACCTGGCTCCCTCCGCCTCTCCCCTGTTCCACCTCCGCCTCCACCGCCTCTCCTGGGATTATAAGAGCGTCTGGACGCCGCCTCCTTGGGGGGGCTTATGCCACGAATCGGGTCCATGCTATTCCTGGGACAATCACCACCAGAGGTCACTTCACTCACCACATGGACTCTCACACCACTCAGCACACCGTACTGCATTTCCCACAATCCATTGCACTGACGACACGCACCTGATTCCATTGATCACCCAATCACATACACTATTTAAGCACTGGACATTCTCACATCATTGCCGAGTATTGTTAGCCCCGCTGCATTACAAAGCGTTCTTAGTCATAGTCTTAGTCTTGTCTTGTTTTCCTTGCCGTGTCTGACCCTGCCCGTGTTTCCTGGATTAACCCTTCGCCTTGCCGTTTGGACTCTTGTTCAAGCCCTCTGCTTGGATTATTGCTCTCGACTCTGGATTATCTCTCTGCCTTGCCCCTTTGGATACTGTTCGCCGATCGTCGACCCTCGCTTGCTCCACGGATTGCTGTGTCTTACCTCTGCTATACCTGTCTGCTGTTTTATGACCCTGCCTGTTCTGACCATGTTTGTAAATAAAGCTTTGCACTTGGATCCGCACGTCTCACGTCTCGTCAGCCCCGTAACAGACAGATTTATAAGCAATTGTTTGGAGTCCGGTCACTTTTGACCGGGAACACCACAAGTATGACAGAAATTTGATTAAACTACTGTTTATTTGCATTTTTGTTCCGATTTTTAATAACAAAGATAAAATGAAAAACAGCTATATTGTGTTTAATAATATAGTGATTATTATTAAGAAAAGAATTGAAGGAAAATATGCAATGTTGCTTGGTGATTTTGCTTTGGAATCTTCCAAAAACTTTAACTTGATTTTTCTCAAAATCAACTCTGCTGACTCTATCGCCTTCAAACGGCTGTAGCTCGGTCATTTTTTCCAGTTACCACAAGTCATATATCATTTTGATGGTATTTTAATGGAGAATGAAAATAAAAATAACTAATTTTTAAAAAATTTGCTCATTCCAACTCATTTTGTATATATAAAATTTCTTACATGATATAAAAATGTGCTTAATTGTTTCCTCCTCCTGACATTCATCACATAGTCCTGTTGGATGTTTTCCTATAATATGAAGAGTTTTGTTTAGCTTGCAATGACCAATCCTCAGTCTATTTATTATAACTTGTTCCTTCCTTTTATTTCCCTTTTTACTTTCCATACCTATCATATTTTGTATTATGTACAGATATCTCCTTTTAATTTCATTATCTCACTGCTGCTGCCATTTTTGCATTATCCTTTTCCACACTAAACTCTTCCCTTCTGTTTTTGATTATTTAGTTTTGATGTCAACATGTTCTTTTTTTGTTGCTTCTTTTGCCAGTCTGTCTACTTTCTCATTTCCCTGGATGCCCACATGTGCTGGCACCCACATGTATGTCATATTTTTCCCTTGCCTACTTACTCTTGAGTTTGTAAATAAAATTTCATAAAGTAATTCCTGATGGTTTCTAGTTACACCAGACTTTATACTCATGAGGGCAGATACAGAATCACTACATATTACAACATTGTCCTCGGCAATCCAAACAAGGAAGTCCAGGGCTTATAAAGTGTGTCTGATTGGCTACAGCTGTGTGCATGCAATCAGTGCAGTGGCTGATGGGAAATGTAGTCCAGGGTGACATGTAACAGTTTGTGTGGTGTGATAGTCAATAGAATGCAAAGGCGACCTCTGGTGGCAATTGGACGGAAGTCCATGAACCGGCTTCATGACAACATGATTATTCTATATCTGCTCTCATTTGTCATTCAGCACATCACATCAGTTGGTTATTACTCTAAACAAAAGCCTTTTTCATATTTCTGTTTGTCATATATCCTGTGATTTTTTTGGAAACGTTCATTTGAATGTGCTAGAGAGTGGAGGGTCTGCAGGTATATAGAATTTCCATTGCTGCTTCACAGCAAAAAATCAACCTTAACATTTACATATTCTATAGTTTTCCATGTTCTTTCACCTTTGATACTGTCAGAAACAAATAGCATGTTTCTGCATCCCAAAATCCCATATATATATATATATATATATATATATATATGTGTGTGTGTGTGTGTGTGTCATCCCAAAACACTATTTAAGATGCATCCTGTGTCACCATTAGCATAATATCTTTTCATTGAATTAAAAGTTAAAATTTTAGTCGGCGCCAATAGCCTTGTGTGCAGAAAACGGCTACAGCCTTCCAAAGATTAAATTAAATGATTCAATTAAATAAGATTTAATTCAACTACTAAAGAAGACGAATGAAATCGCAAAGGCAACCCGGAGTAATTAGAGATGAGCTGACAGGCATCGATACCTAACCGTTCTCCTGATTCATGCTTAGATTATCTGAACTATTTCTCTTGATCTAGTCTGTATTAACAGTCTTATTTATTTAGTGACTCTTACAACGGCTGCAACTCCAAACAAATCTTCAAGGCGGACTTGCCATTGAATATGAATAGATGGACGTGACACTTGAGAACATTTCCAACGTGGAGTGCTCTGACTCCTGAAGGAATGTGTGAACTTCTAGTCGTTAAGGAAAGATTCTCACAAACGCCAAGCGAATCAGAAATAACCTCCAGCAGATAATAAATGAGCGGAGCCCAGGGAATCACCGTGAACCGCTTTAATCCAGTCGCAAACCCAAGCTTGGAGTCTGAAGGGTTTGGAGAGCGCTTGATGCGTGCTGAAAACCTCCCTTGCTGAGAAGCGGAAAGAGAAGAAGAAAAGAAACGACAGCTTGGCCACTGATTCCAGCTCAGACCTTGAGTCGACTACACTCACAAACAGCTGCTTCCTTCACCGCCCTCGGAAGAGAACATCTTTGTGAAATGCTAAACAGCGCTCTGTCATTTAAGTGAGCACAGCAAATTACTGCAAAGAAAAGTATCAGAATGTTTGCCACAACAGTTTTGATTTAATTGCACTGTTAAAAACGGCAAGGAGCAAGCAGTTACAACTAGAAGCGTCAGTAACAGACCTCCACAGATGTTTGGAAGTTAAGAAAGAGGATCCAGCAATACAAGACAGGGTTATTATAGGAACTAAACCACAGAAAACATATATAACAAATGTTACCTGAAATAAAATATTACAAAACTTATTTCAGCTAGTTGCCCAGGCATAATATTTCAATTTCACTTTTAATTCAAAGTACAAAAAAAACTAAAACGTAAATAAACGAATTAATAAAAATGACTAAGAACTACACACTGTAAAAAATGATCGAGATTTTAACGGTAAAAACTTTGGAAAATTCTACAGTAAAAACCTGTTAAATGGTTAACGGAAAGTTCCTGTAAAATTTACAGGGAAAAACAGTAAACTGACGTTCCCAGAATTCCCTGCGTTGGATGTCAAATTTTGTTTGAATTTAATGTTTTTTATTTAAAATAACTATGCTGCTTCTTATAGTTTTTTCGTATCAGTCATGTTTATTAGGGTTGTATGTTATATCTAATGTTGTTAAATTAATGTTTATTGCATACTTCAGTTTAATGAGTCTCACCATGATGGTGTTTAGTGCATGTGTGAATGACACTGTGCACCTTCTATATATGTTATTATTTAAAAGCTGCTTGTGCTGGGCTTTGGTTCATCATGTGACTTTCTCAACACCACCTGCATTTGGTGGTTATCAGTGTATTTCAAAGGTACAAAACAGATTTCAGTACTTCAATAGGTTGGTATATCAGTTAAAGAAATTACGGTATTTAACTGTAAATTTAAGTTAAAACCGTAAAACCTAAAATGTTGTTACCGTATTTTTTACGGTAGAATTCCAGCAACCACAGCTGCTGATTTTTACCGTAAATTTTACGGAATGTTTTTTTTTTTACAGTGCACAGACGTTCAAAAAGAATTGACAAAAAAACAACAAAATTCCTACAAATTTTTACTAAAATTAAAGTAAAAACAGAATATCTAAATCCAAATAAATAAATAAAATCTATTCAAAATATTAACAGGAACCATAATAGTACAACAATAGTACTAAAATAACACTGGACCATGGCCTACAGCAAGTCAGAATTGTGAGATACAAATCCAAAATGGAGAGAAATAAACTTAGAATTCTGAGAAAACAAAACAGAATTGTGAGACAAACTCAGAATTGCCTAAAAAAGTCAGAATTGTAAGATATAAACTCAGAATTGCTTAAAAAAAGAAAAAAAAAGTCAGAATCGTAACAAATAAACTTAGTATTGTGAGAAATAAACTCCAAATTGCCAAAAAAGTCAGAACTGCTAGAAATAAACTCAGAATTGCTTTCTCTCACAATTCTGAGTTTTTGATTTTGCCATGGAATAAAAAATATCAACCTTTTATCTCAGAATTCGGACTTTTCCTTTACAGAACTGAGTTTATATGTCTCAATTCTGACAAAAAAAATTCTGAATTGTGAGATATAAACTCAAAATTGCAAGACAAAAGTCAGAATTCTGAGATAAAACTACCAGTTGTTGTTTTTTAAATTCCTTGGTGGAAACAAGCTTCCACAAAAACTGCCCGTTAAAGCCTGCATATTGTAAATAAACTAGCCTAAATCCACGTCGCATTCACAAATAAACATCTTGCTAATGGGCAAACAACATCGACAACCCCGATCAGTTTTAATGACTTCATTGCAAACGAAACCGAAAGAGAGCCACAAATCTCACAGGACCTAAATCATACTCCTTCATTTCCATCAACGCTCAATAAACGCAGAGAAATCTGAGGAGACACCTGGAATGAGTGATCGTCATTACCCTGCTATTAAACGCAGCTTGTTCGTTTCTCAATCGGCGAGGCGTTTTTATTCCTCGTGTGTCTGAGGGGAAACGGCTGCAGGGTTTTTACAGTTGTAAGCACTTAAAGGCAATTATACTCTTGGCCTGCTTTAACCGAACGTGCAGCTCGCCTTCCCCATTCCTCCTCATTTACGGCGCTAATTGGAAAAACATTTTCATCTACATGGCAACCTCCGTACTTTGGCAGACGATAGTTATGGGCCAGTCACACAAGCCATAAAAAATCCAGACAGAAGTCGTCTGACGGCGTTTAATGTGCGCGTTAGCAGCACACGCGTACTGTGACACATATGACTGGAGGCGGGCAGGGAAAGGCATGTAAGCGTACTGACCGCTCCCAGCATGATGCGAACTATGAGCCAGCGGAAGGTCCAGACGGAGACGAGCGACGGCGGACAGCGGCGCGGCAGAGGGGTCAGACTCCACAGCGGACACAGGAAGATCCCCAGGAAACCCGTCTCCAGAAGCTGGCTTTCCCAACCTGCACTCACACAAACACTGACCAAACACATCTCTACGAGTGGAAAATTAATGTTATTGCAGAAAAACAAAACCAGCATGAGAATCAAAACAGTACAAAAGAGCTGCTTATGAAATCTGAATGATTCCACATGCTGTCGTATCTCAATTCCTCGTGATTGATTCTAATAAATCTGTAATATTCTAGGATTTCAGTCTCCAGCTATGAGATTTGTTAGTCAGAGACATAAGTTTGAGAGGGGTCAGAATGGTTTGTCATCAGTGCCTGATTAGCAGCAGATGTATATCAGTAATGGAGTGCATTTGGATGCTTTTTATTTTGGCATTTTACTGATAGGATAAACATTTTTATTGATAGGATTTTTTTAAGTAATTGTTCTTTACAAAATGTTTTATTTGTTTTTCTTTACAAAAAGAAAACATGTAACAATTACTGTCAACTAAAACTAAAAGTAGAACAAGAGAAATCATTTTCACTATTGGAAGTAAAAGAAACATTAGCTGAAATAAAACATATCAAAAATAAACATATTATAGATATTTGCCGAAGCAACATTTCTCATTTTTGTTACGTAAAATAACTAAAACTAAAACTTACTAAAAGCTATATAGACGCATTTAAAAAACACATACACACACAACAAAATTACTAAAACTTAAAAATATGAACAAAAAACTAATTAAAAATGACAAAAACACAACTTTAAAAAATTACTAAAACTTTAGCTAAAATTAAAATGAAAACAGAAAATATAAAAATAAAATCAAATATTTAAAATATTGACAAAAATGCAACAAAATTACTACAACTTTAAAATTAAAATAAAAAGACAATATAAAAATAAAATCTAATTCAAAATTAACAAAATTAATAAAAATGACAAAACAACAAAATTACTAACTTTAAAATTAAAATGAAAACAGAACATAAAAAAAAATCTTATTAAAAATATTAACAAAAAGTAGTAAAATCTACAAAAAAAACAACAAAATTACAAAAACTTTAGCTAAAATTAAAATGGAAACAGAACATATAAAAATAATATCTAATTCAAAATATTAACAAAAACTCAAAATTTATTTTTAAAAAAACAACAAAATTACTACAACCTTAAAATTAAAATAAAAAGACAATATAAAAATAAATTCAAGATTAATAAAAATGACAAAACAACAAAATTACTAAAACTTTAGCTAAAATTAAAATGAAAACAGAAAATATAAAAATTCTAAATATTTAGTGCTCCAGTTTTGCAGTTTTAAATGCTCCAGCTCTTTAAAGTCAGATAGATTCTGACTGGCTGTCAATGTTTTAATTGATCATCATCTGAAAAAAAAAAATCCTTCTGAAAGTGACTCTATTCTAATTAAATTGAATAATTAAAACTTTACAGTTATTGTTTTTGATGTGAACAGGCCTTTAAAAAAGGCACTCCAGGCATCATCTTTTGCATTTCACTTGGCATTCAGCACCAGCCGTGTGAGTTTTTCCTGCCATCGAGTTCCTGCTTTAAAGCAAAGAGAATGTGCCTCGAATCTCTAAATGACTGCCATCTACACTCCTCCTCAGGGAGTCCATCCATGCAAAATCCTGAGAGCCACAGAACTGTACAGAGAGAATCAAGAACACCACACTGCATCACTTCGCTTTACACAGAGAATCAAGCGTTTACATACTAGCGGATTTCGTCTGACCTCAAGCGCACTGAATCACTGAGATGCAATCAAAATGTTTAGCAATAACCACTTGCAAGCGGCTTCTAGGCAGAATTTATGGCACAAGCGCTGTGATTTCACCCTCAAGTCTCGCTGGGAAAGAAATGGCGAGCGTCGCAGCGCTGTGTTTACTCGTGTAAAGCCTGGAGGTGGTTTGTGTGCGGCACACACTGGAAAGTGGGCAGAAATGAGCGATTGGAGCGTGACAGAGGTTGGAGGTGCTCACATTTATCTCTCCAAAGTATCAGGAGATGGGCGAGAGAAACGCTCCAGTATCTCGTTGCTATTTTTACACCCCCTAATCAGATTTCTAGACACAATTATTTGGTTTGGGACTGAATAATTCATTACATCTGCAGCGCCGCTGATTGCATTTGAGTCTTGGGAGAAGAACAGAAGATTCTGCATATTTGAGACGCCGCCATGATCTCTTTGCACTTAATTTCGTTTACTGCTAACTGAACTGGAGAAGTTTTTGCATGGCGCTCCTATCCAAATAAAACTAAAACAGATTAGCAATTTAACACTCACACTAAAGTTACTGTTCATGAAAAATATGACAAAATTCAATTGTATATTGAATGTTTTAGTGGTGTACATCGGATGATTTGATATATTTTCAATATATTGATATTACGTTATCATGTGCCTATTTTACATAACTGGTTACTTTTGTGTTAATCCACAAATGCAACCGAAATATAACAAAATTGCAAATCCTGAATCTGAATTGGCTTGTTTCTGCCATGCCATGAAAAAAGTAATTGCAACTTATCTCAAAATGACTTTTTTTCCCCAGAAGAATGAGGTGGAAAAGGCAGAATTGTGAGCTATAAACTCAAAAAAATCTGAATTTTGAGGTATACAGAATGAAAAAAAGTATCTTTTTATCTCAAAATTTTATTTTATTTTTTTTTTCAATTATGAGTTTGTATCTCACAATTCTGCCTTTTTCCCCTCACTATTCACAATTGCAAGAAAACAAGGAAGAATTGAGATATGAACTCCTAATTCTGACTATCTTTCTACACAATTCTGACATTTTTTAGATTGAAAATGCATTTTTCAGAATTCTGAATTTGTATCTTGCAGTTGTGAGTTTATATCAGAATTGCAAGAAAAAAAGCCTGAATTGTGAGATATAAACTCAACAGTGTAAGAAAAAAAGTCCACAGTTACCTTTTGTATTTTTCATTTCATGGAGGAAACAGGCTTTCGTAGGATCCACAACTAAAAAAAATCCACTTTAGTTTTTGAAATAATATTATAAATACAATAAAATATATTTAAGATATTACAATCAATTTAAGTCTTTCTGTTCTCTCTAAAATATGCAAACCTTAAGACATAAGCAACAGAATAGATGTTTTTTACACATTGCGCCAGCGCATCATACTGTTAGTCATTTGATGGATGCATCGATCCATATCGCTGTAGTTTTACACCCCTTGTACGAATCCTTTTGAAAATGGAAAAAGATTTCTAATCATCTGAAATCCATTACATGACATTACACTGTTACATGCACTTGGATTGATCCCTAAAACCAGGAAAAGCTTTAAATGACAAAACTGGTGTAAAACACAAAAGAAATATTCAAATATAAATCAAAAAACATGTTCTTGTCTTCCATTCAACAACAGGCTTAAATTAAATCCTGATTGGCCAATTGAGCCCATTTGTGGCTCTCTTGTTTATCTGGAGAATTTGGATTTTGGTGGGATGGAGCGATCACAGATGTGGTTAGTGGGATGAGGTAAAACGCTGGGGTAAGAGTTCAGATGAATCAGCCAGCACAAACGCTCATCTCCCCACTGTGACTTGGCGCAGTCGACATCTTACCGAAACGATTTGGCTTCAAAGCCTCCATCGGTCACACTCGTGGAAATCCCAAATCAACAATCTAAACACTGAAGGGAATTCTGGGAGAAGAGGCCCTGATTTATTCTTCTGTTGCAATGATTCATTTAAAACTCACATCTATGAGAATACTGCTACTAGAAAACAAAAAGTGCATGACTTTATTTTACAAACAATGTAAAAGATGATTACTCACCAAAGGAGTACCTGGATAAAAGGAAACAGAGAAATATATGAGATCACATTCGTTTTCATCCCAAAAACGTAGGGAAGCCCGTTTCCTCTACGTCATGCTTTGGCAAATCGTAATTATGAGATAAGAAGTCAAAATGATGAGATAATGAGTCAGATAAAATCTCATAATTATAACACAATCAGTCATACAAACAGTAAAAGTTAAGACATTCTATGTCATAAAGAGATAAAGTCAAATTATGGCATAAGTCGAAATGATCAGATACTAAGTCATAATTACGAGATAAAAAAATCATAATTATGACACACTAAGTCAAAAGTAAAAGTTATGACATATACTAAGCCATAATGAGATAAAATGTCAAATTATGACAAAGTGTCGAAATTATGAAATACTTGAGATAAGTAATAATGAGATAAGTAATAATTATGTGACAAAAAGTCAAAATTATGAAACACTAAGTAAAAAAGTTCATGTTATGACATACTATGTCATAAAGAGTTAAAAAGTCAAATTCTGACATAAAAAGTCATATTTATGAGATGAAAAGACAAATTACGCATTCTGACAATTTATGACAAAAAAAAATCACAATTTTGAGATACTAACTCATAATTATTAGACAAAAAGTTAAAAGTTTGAGATACTAAGTCATGAGACAAAAATGCAAAAATATTACATACATTGCATAATTATGGAATACAAAGTGCAAATTATGAGACGCTAAGTCATAATTCTGAGATAAAAAGTTCAAATTATGATAGAAAATGCATAATTATCACTTAAAAAGCTGAAATTACGAGATACCAGGTAAAATGCATAATTATGACAAAAAGTCAAAAATATGATGCACTAAGAAGAATAATTTACACTAAAAAGCAAAAATTACGACGTACTAAATCATAATTATGAGACAAAAAGTCAAAATTATGACAAAAATTCAAATTATGAGATACAGTCAGAATTATAGCATAAAAAGTAAATTATGAAAAAGCTATAATTATGACAATCACAATATCAAATTTTTATCTCATAATGACTTATTATGCCATAATTTCAAGTCACTTTTCGTTATAATTATTAGTTTTATCTCATTATTTTCACTTTTTGTCATTGTTCTGTCATAATATCAGCTTTTGTCATAACTTAGACTTATAAATGTTTTGGCATTTTATATCATTATGTCATAATAATGATGTTTTATCTCACAATTATAACTTAGTATGTCATAATTTCAAATGTTTATGTCATGTAATAATTATGGTTCACCAAAGCATAACTTCAGTTCTTATGTGGAGAAAATGGCCTTCTACATCAAAGTCAATGAAATGCTGTAGGTGTGACAAAAAGAGTTATTTACAAATTTTATTACAATAATAAGACTGTCACTGTACTGTTTTAACATGAGGAAGATTAATATGTGTGTGTGTGTGTGTGTGTGTGTGTGTGTGTGTGTGTTCACCAAAGTTGTCCAGCATTCACAATAGAGTGATACAGGATCCAAAGCACTCCCATAATGATCATATTGGCACTTCCCATGATTAAAACAAACCCTGACAGTGCCATTCCTGCCAGAGCAATGCCATCCAGGTTGGCATCCATGTCACTCCAGTCCATAAACCAGAGGACTGAAGGAGTGTATGCCAGGGCCGCAAAGCCAATCTTGCCACCCACATAACGCTTGACGCTCCTCCTTGCAAGGCATGAGCCCTTTCTCTCCAATGAGCTGTTTGTTCTGGTTGTAAGCGACAGTGAAAGCCACAACTAGAAAGAAAACGAGAGACAGCAGTGATTTCACACTTGGCAAGCACAAAGGTGAGTTATTACAGACAGGCATTTCACTAATGTAAACTTCTAGGTTTCTAGTCCACAGATTAGTTACTGATGTATCTAACTGTGTCTGATCTCCTAGCAACTGCATCCTGTAGAGCTGCCACCTGTCAAACTCACAGTAGATGAAAGCAATGGCTCGCAGCAGCACGATGCGCGTGAGACAGTAGGTCCCGGTTTGTAACGATACGCCCACTTTCTTCTCATATTTGGTCGAGTCTTCGTCTTGCACTGTCTCGCTGCAGCTGTCGTGTGAAAGACTGTCTGAAACAAGCGGATCGCCGCGTCGCTTTCTCAAGAAACTTTCGCTGTTGTCGGAGCTCTCCCTGGAGGACGCCATATTTTTCGAACGCTCTGCACATGCGTAAGAAATCACGCACAGCGCAACTGACCAATCAGAGGACAATGCGCTTCTGCCAACACCACTTTCAGACTGAGACTGGCGGATCTGCTGTGGTATCAATAAAGATGCTTATTCTTGCTCATGCTACACGACTTTATGGATATTTTAAATAATTATTGAAATAAAAACCATCTGGCAGAGCTACAGAGCTTAATGTTTAAAATCTATATTTAAAATCTAAATGCTGAGATGTTTAGAAATGCAATTGATTAAAAGATTAAAAATTGTTTTAAAAAATAAAAAAATGTTTTAAATAAATAAATAAAATAAATAAATTATAGCATTAAAAAACTCCTTTCAGCACATTTAGGGGAAATTATTGTATTTTGTACAAATACTGTGTAAATATTGTGATTAATAACCTTTAAAACAAATGTGACAACTTTAAGGAAACTTTGAACCTTTAAGTTCAAATTTACATTGTTCAAATCAAATGAATCTTGCTTGAATGTATATCAGTGTGGTTTTATTGTGTTCACTTGCTGACATAAAATATGACAGAATCACGTTAATAAATTTTTCACATACAAATTATTAGATAGTGGGTTATTCAGGGAATCCATAGGAGCACATTTACAAACACACAGACAGACATATGTATTTGCACTTATATAAATGTATTTTTTAGTGCTGTCAAATGATTAATCACATCCAAAATAAAAGTTTGTTTTAATATAATGTATGTGTGTGTATTGTGTATATTTATTATGTATATATTAATGCACACACATTCAAATATATATATATATACATATATATATATATATATATATACACATGTATTTGTGTGCATTTATATATACATAATAACTATACACATTACACATATATTATGTAAACAAAATAATCACAATTAATCGTTTGATAGCACTGGTTTCTTCTTCTTAATCATTTGTGAACAGAATCATTTGTGCAGTGAAAACTATATTATGTATCTTTCACATACCAAATATTAGAATGTTTTTATTCAAGTCATCTTTATTAAGTTAGCCTATGAGCGTTTTCATAAACCACAGTGCGCAAAGGTTGGATTTTTAAGGGAACCCATGAGCAGTTATGGGTTCATGGTCTAATTTGTTAGTCAATTATGTTCAATTAACTGAAAAAGTTGCTGATGTACTGTACAGACCAATTGGAGAAGTTGCGCAAAAGCTTCTCCTCCAATGAGAGGAGAGAAGGAGGAGTGCGAGAGTATAGAAACCTCAGAAAAACTTCACTCCTGCCAGCAAGTTGAGAAATGTTGCCAGTTCATTCACCAGTGTTGATCGACCGAGGCTTGAGATTCAAGAAACCAATAGATCAATAGGTTTATTTGGAATATAGGCTACGCTTCAAATCTCCACAAAAGCCAACGCGCGTTACGCGTAAAATGCGCACGTAATTTATTGTCACGTTTTGATTATCTTTGTTTACGTTCCATCAGCGAGGATTTTAAAATGTCAAAAGAGCCGGATAAAACACCTTCTGGGACTGAAAGCTCTTTTATCGGCGATGTGGACTCTGATTCGCCGTCTTCTCCATCAATGTCCGACGAACAAGGCTCGCAGTCCCAAACCGGCGCCGGTAACCGGGCAGACAGCGAGGAAGATGCCCGTTTCCCCCCGTGCATTCGAGACGCGGTGTCGCAGGTCCTCAAAGGCTATGACTGGTCGCTGGTGCCGATGCCCATGCAGGGCAGCAGGTCTTTGAAAGACAAGCCTCATGTGAAGAGACCCATGAACGCCTTTATGGTGTGGGCGCAGGCGGCGCGGAGGAAGCTCGCGGATCAGTATCCGCATCTCCACAACGCCGAGCTCAGCAAGACCCTCGGCAAGTTATGGAGGTACGTGGACTTCAGTTCAACATCACGGAGATCGATGGATCACACTTTACATGACTTCATGTACATATTGCATGGTGTATTTACGCAAATAAATACGGAGTTCTACTAATGAACAGCATTAATGCTGGCTCATGAATGGCAAGCACTATAAGTACTCATTTTTTAGTGACCTATATGTATCTTTTTGACGTCACTATGGCTTACTAGGATTTATTTCAGTTTCCCAGTACTACTAATTAAATAGACAAGCACTTGAATTAGACATTAAAACGTTTTATCAGTAAGATTTTGAATTCAACTGTAAACCAGCAACTCAGATTTGTTCCTTAATAAGTAATAAAACAAATGTAACTGTTGGCATCAGTTGGGATACTAGTTTCTCACATACGAAATTGAATAGTTACTAGTAAAATTGGAATAATTATATGCGACAAATCAGAATGCATAGGCTACTAGTCAGCAGAACTCAGAAAACTTGATATTTGTTATCAGTAATATATGAAATAGTTACTTGTCAATATTGGGATAATTGGGACAAATGACTTTGTTGTAAAGTTCAGTAACACTTTACAACAAAGTCTAAATCATTAACATTAGTTATTGCATAAACTAACAATATTTTTGCAGCATTTATTAATTTTTGTTAATGTTAGTTAATAATAGTTCATGTTGATGTTATTTCACAGTGCATTAACAAATATTAAGATACAACTTTTGATCTTAAAATGTGTTTGTAAATGTTGACTAAGAGTGATAAATGTATTGTTCATTGTTAATGTTAACTAATGTAGTTAACTAATGTTAACAAATGAAACCTTATTGTAAAATGTTTTAAACCAAATGTACTAGTTTGCTAATTGAATATGTACTAGTAACTGTTGGTAAACAGTGATAGTATTAACTACAGTAGCTACTAGTGAAATAAATGCAGCTGCTTGTAGACCATCTGGTTTGTTGCTGGGTCAAGAAGGTTTGCACAAGCTTAGACCAGCTTCACACCAGCTACCATCTAAATCTGGATTTATTTCTCATTATTCACACACGATTGTTTTAATTCCCCTGTGCACTTTTTCATTCCATGCTTTGCAACGGCCGGCCGCACGGATCGTCCAGGCTGCTCTCTGAGAGCGAGAAACGACCGTTTGTGGAAGAGGCAGAGAGACTGCGGCTCCAGCACAAGAAAGACTATCCGGATTATAAATACCAGCCTCGGAGACGGAAGAGCCTGAAGCCGGGACAGAGTGAACTGGACACGGGAGCTGAGAAGAACCCTCACGCCTCGGATCAAATGTACAAAGTGGAAGCGGGTATGAGAGGGATGCACCATCAACCAGTCCATGGTGGTGAGTTATGAAAGAGCTATTGTCTTACAGATTGGGTTGTGTCATGCATTTTATTACAATTTTCAAAATAAAGCTTCCATAAAGGGGGTTTTCCCAGCAATGCCATAGAAGAACCATTCTGGGTTCCTCAAAGAACCTCCAGTTAACAATTCTTAAAATAACCTTTTCTTCTTAGTGTAAAAATCTTTTGTCCAGTGGAAATATTCCAAGAATGCTGAAAGTTCTTCATGGATCCAACAATGCCAATAAAGAACCTTATTTTTAGTGTAGAAGATCCATTTTTGGTTCCCCAAAGAACCTTTAAAGAGATAGTTCACCTTCAGTTGCTGATCCCCATTGACTTCCATAGTATGGGGGGGGGGACCCCACAATGGAATTCAATGGAGACCAACCAGAGGTGAACTATCCCTTTAAGTGAACCTTTTTTTGTTCGTACAAAGAACAGTTTAATCACCTTTTTTCATAATAAAGAACTTTTTGTCCAATGGAAAAGGTCCATGGATGTTAAAAGTTCTTTATTGAACCAGAACTTTTACTTGTAAGAATGTAAAAGAACCATTTTTTTTCTTCCCCAAAGAACCTTCCAGTAAACAGTTCTTTAATAATCTAAAATACTTTTTTCATTACAAAATACCTTTTGTGGAAGATTCCATGTATGTTAAAGGTTCTTCATGGAACTAATAATGCCAATAAAGAACATTTATTGAGCAGAGTGTAGAAGAAAGAGATTCTTTGGTTCCCCAAAGAATCTTTAAGTGAACAGTTCTTAAAAGAACCATTATTTTCTAAGTGTAAAGGACATTTTAATAACCTTTTTTACATAATAAAGAACTTGTCCAATGGAAAAGCTCCATGGATGTTAAATGTTCTTTATGGAACCAAAACATTTACTTGTAGGAGTGTTCTTTTCCCCAAAGAACCTTCTAGTAAACAGTTCTTTAATAATCTAAAATACTTTTTTCATTATAAAATACCTTTTTTGGAAGATTCCATGTATATTAAAGGTTCTTCATGCAACTATTAATCCCAATTAAGAACATTTATTGATCAGAGTGTAGAAGAAACATTTTGGGTTCCCCAAAGAATCTTTAAGTGAACTTAAGTTCTTAAAAGAACCATTTTTCTAAGTATAAAGAACATTTTAATAGCATTTTTCCATAATAAAAAACTGTTTGCCCCATGGAGACAGATTTCTTGGATTTTAAACATTCTTGATGGAACCATTAATGCAACCATTGAGTGTAAAAAACATTTTTGGTTCTCCAGAGAACCTTCCAGTACACTGTTTTAAAAAGAACCATTTTTGTAGTGTAAAGAACATTTTAATAGCCCTCTACCATAAATAATCTTTTGTGCAATGGAAAATTCCATTGATTTTAAACATGCTTGATGGGACCATCAATGCCAATAAAGAACCTTTTTTTTTTTTTAAGTGTAGAAGAACCATTTCTGGTTCCCCAAGGAACCTTTAGCTCTTAAAACTTCGATTTTTCTAAGTTTAAAGAACATTTTAACAACCTTGGCTTTTTCCATAACTAAGAACCATTTGTCCAAAGGAAAGTGATTCCATGGATGTTAAAGGTTCTTGATGGAACCATCAATGCCAATAAAGAACCTTATTTAAGAGTGTCGAAGAAATAAAGGTTCTTTATTGGGTTCCATGAAGAACCTTTAACATCAATGGAAACATTCCATTCCACGAAAGGTTGTTTATAGTGGAAAAAGGTTCTTTAGATTTTTAAAATGTTCTTCTAAGAAAAAATGGTTCTGTTAAGAACTGAGTTCACTGAAAGGGGGAGAACCTTTATTTTTAAGAGCATAGTTTATTTTTTTCAATTCAACCCAACAAAATGCATTCGATATTTCCAACCCAGCTCAACCACACGGTCCCCCTACACCTCCAACCACCCCGAAGTCCGATCAGCATCAAAGCACCAAACTGGAGTCCCGGCGTGTGTCGGAAAACGCAAGACACAACATCGACTTCAGCAACGTGGACATCTCGGAGCTCAGCAGCGACGTCATCGGCAGCATGGGCCCATTTGACGTGCGTGAGTTCGACCAGTACCTGCCGTTAAACGGCCACGTGGAGAACAATGGCGGGCCGCACTCCAGTCCCGGCTGTTTCAGCGCGGCCTACCACCATCATCCTCACGGCAGCGCTTCAGCATGGAACAAGAGGTCCGGGTCACCGTCCACATCCTCGCGCAACGGCACAAACCAACAAAGACCCCTCATTAAAACAGAACAATTGAGTCCTTCTCATTACGGAGAGTCTCACGGGTCACCGACCCAATCTGAACTGACTGACTGTCCAGACCTGCAGAACTCGACGTACTTCACCACATTTTCTGGGTATCCCGCTGGCATTTATCAATATCCGTACTTCCATTCCTCCAGAAGATCGTACGTGACTCCTGTTCTCAACAGCTTGTCAAGTCCATCTCATAGTCCCGGTGCGAGCTGGGAGCAGCCGGTTTACACGACTTTGACACGACCCTGATGCCAAGTTTTGGGTCAGAGATGCTGCAAATGATGGGACTATTTGGCATTTGAACATGCTCTGGACAGTCTGTTTTTGCTAATACTTTCTGAAGTAAATCTTTCTAAAATCTTGCCATTTCATAGACTTTTCTGGTTATTGTGACCTTTAGATTTTCCTACCAGATTTTGGAATCACTTTTCAATATCGAATGTTTTGTGTTTATATTATGGCCCGGATAAAAGTGCTTGTTTTTTTTGCTTTTTTTTTTGGAGTGAGATGCAATAGACTGTTGATATTCAATATGCTATTTAAACGCAGTCATGGATTTGTCTTGATAATATGCAATTAAAATGTAGAAAGAACGCATGTGCGGTGCCGTCTGATGTCTTCATTAATGATAAAGGCTGAGTCTAACTGTCAAACGGGCAGAATAACTCTTTCTTTTGTCACAATTCGAGTCCAAAATGAAGCTATATTTGAATATCGGAGAGATGCTGGATCATCTGCGGTTTACAAAGCCAAGAATCAGCGAGGGAGAGCAGAAAAGAGAGAGGGCTGATTCTGAATGACAGCGTCTCAAAGGGCTCTTTGTTTTCATTATAAAAGAGGCATTAATTAAGGGAGGGAACAAAACAAATACAAAGCAGAAAATCATTACCACTGCCGTTACATGAAAGAAGAACAGACACTACCCTCTGCTATTTGGATAAACAGCAACAAAAGCAGCAGAAAATGCATAAATTGAGTGCAGGATAAGAGAATAAGTTCTTCATGTGTGGAAAAGAGCCAGTGATTCCACAGCAGATGGGTGTGGGTGGACTAGGACTTATTTTCCTTTCACTATGTTTTATTACATTGATGATTTTTGAAGTGGGGAATGTAATTAGTGTTGATATGTACAGCACGCATCATTTTGCTCGTTGACATTACTGGGTCTTAAAACTGGACGGTACGCAGTAAGCACTACAAAACGTAATGTCTCTTATGATTTTGATTTCTAGTTATGGTGTGTTATGTTGACTTCTTATTGTGTTCAGCTTTTTGGAGCCCGGTTTCTGAAAGTTTTCCTTTTAGAATTTTTGTGTTGACATTTGGAAAGCATGATGATTGTGATCTCTATGCAAGAGCCAATAAACAATGACAAAAAAAAATCACGCTGAGCCATTAAAAAGACCCCCACATAAAGACAACATAACACACATCAGGTCTGTTATAGATGAAAAGCTGATTATGATTACAGCAGATCAAATTTCAATGTATAACACATGAGTTAAAAACTCTTGTTCTGTAATAAACCATAATAAACCATTTTATATATATATATTAAGGAACTTACATTTTATACACAATTTGTGTATATAATATTGTATCACTTTGTCTGTTTGTGATCCACCAATGAAAATCTCAGAGCAAAAAGCAGTAGCGGTGCTTTGCTCCAAAAAGAATCAGTGCTTTTGAACGAATGGGTTGAGTAATTGATTCAATGACTCACTCTGAAATATAATCACCTGTTTGACTGAATGAATGAATCAGTTTCTTTGAAGGAATCAGTTGAATGAATGATTCAATGACTCACTCATGAATTCATTTGCAGCCACCTACTGGTGTACTCAAGTGTTATTGTAGTGAAAACATATAAAAATAATGATAATAAAGATTTGAATATATATGTATTTAATATTTGAAAAATAGTATTTGTTTAGTAATAATAGATTAAGAAGATATTTTTAAAAAGAAATGGGCAAAATTAGTGAGTTTCTTTGAAGATTGATTCAATTTTGTTTTCACTTAAATATTTAATAAATCATGAAATAATTGCTTTATTAAATAAATTAGTAATAGTATCATTTTTTATTTGTAAGGTTAAATGTATAACGTTTGAGTAATTGAGGAACTGTGTGCTTTTAACTGAAATTCATTTTTATTAATTTATTTTTATTTTTATTTATTAATTTATTTTACTTGGTCGAATGCATCAGTTGAGTAATTGATTCAGTGACTCACTTATAAATACAGTCACCTGTTTTGCTGAAAGAATGAATATATTTCTTTGAATAAATCAACTAAATGAATGATTCAGTGATTCACTCATGAATTAATTTGTAGCCACCTACTGGTGTACTCAAGTATTATTTTAGCTGGAAAGATATAAAAAATAATGATATTAAAGATTTGAACACATATGCATTTAAAATATATTTGAAACATTATTATTAGTTTAAAAAAATATCAAGAGTTTGAATAGGTAAAGAAGATATGTTTAAAAAGAAATGGGCAAAATTAGTGAGTTTCTTTGAAGATTAATTCAATTTTGTTTTAACAATTAATAAATAAGTAAATAATTGATTTATTAGATAAATTATTAATTCTATATTTTTTATTTGTAAGTTTAAATGCACAACATTTGGGTAATTAAGGAATTGTGTGCTTTTAACTAAAATCTATTTATTTATTTATTTTATTTGGTCGAATGAATCAGTTGAGTAATTGATTCAATGACTAATTTATAAATACAGTCACCTGTTTTGCTGAATGAATCAATCTGTCTTTGAACAAATCGGCTGAATGAATGATTCAGTGACTCACTAATAAAAGAATTTGTCGCCACCTACTGCCACAATTATGTAACATGCTGCTAGGAACACACACACACACACACACACACACACACATACACACACACACACACAAATCTCCACCAGGAAGGAACAGACTGACAGTCTTTCTGAATCACAAACAGAATGAAAAGTCCCAGTGCTTCAGCCTATCAAATTCAAGGACTGGAACTAACTGCTGTAAGCTGCAACCTATTATAAATGTTAGTGATACGGGCGGCATATATCCAAGACATAATGTGTCTGACAACTTGGACAGCAAACATGCATCTTCTAAACGAACAACAGAAGTTGCACAAGTCAGAATAACATGTTAGGGGCAAAATTCATGTTCTTTGATGTCAATAAATATTCAAAACAAGGCCTTTTTTATATAGTGAGTGGTGTATGAGTATGATTGGCAGCTGTTGCGATTCTCTCAGGGTCTTTACCTTCCTGGATCAGGCTGATGAAGTAAATAGGATGGCCAGTGCTTGACGACTCCACCCTAATTTAATGATTTCCTGCTGGGCTGCAAACAGCCTCCTGCTGTGTCTGTGTGAGTTAGTGTCTCCCAACTTCGCTCGCTCAGCCCAGACGCCAATGACAACAAGCAGCCAGACAGAACCAACATTGACTTACCCACAATTCCACAGGGCAGTGGAGCCAGGCTGATGGGGAAGGAAGGCAGTGGAATGCATCAGGTCAGGCAACGGTGTCTGACAAAACCTTCAACACACACACACACACACACTGGTATTCCTATCACTATGGGGACATTCCTAGACATAATGGTTTTTCTACTGTACAAACTGTATTTTCTATCCCCTTATCCTCTCTCACAAAACTTTCTGCATTTTTAGATTTTCAAAAAACTTCATTCTGTATGACTAATCAGCTGGTTTCCTCAAAAAAAAAAAAAAGTACTGGTATTACTATCCTTGTGTGCATTTTATCAGCATAATGTAGGGAATACCAGGTATACATACATGCATACAAACACACACACACACACACACACACACACACATCAATGTTCTGAGTACATACAATTCCAACTACAAACAAACAAATAAAAAAATACAAATATGAAAATAGTGCAATATCTTTTAAAGTGTACATTTTCTATGCATTTAATTTTTATTATATATTCATATATTATACAGCGTTGCCATGCAGTATCATTAAAATACTTATGTATTTTTTTAAATATTTGAATTAGTTTTTATTTTTGTATTTTGTTTCATTTTTATTTTAGTTAAAGTTTTAGTATTTTTGTGTTTTAGGCATTTTTATTATTTTTTTTTTTTTTTAATATCTGATGTTTATTACATTTTTAAAATATTTTTTATTAAAAATATATACATTTGTTATATACCTAACTAGCTAAAATAAAACAAGTAAAACAGTAATTATTATTATACATAATACATAATATATTAATATCAGTTATATATAATATTAATAATAGAGTATAATAATAATATTAAATAATAATAACAATGAATCAATATTAATATAAATAAAAAAAGGTTTCTTATATTTAATTTCGGTTACTTTTGCTTCAGCTAACAAAATGCTTTTTTTGTTATTATTTTAATTTTAGTTAACTGTAATAACCCTGCTGAACAAACAAAATAATTTCAACTCCAATCAACATTTCATGTCCACATATTTATTTATGTGTTAAGTAACTGTATAATAAGCTGGATAATGTACAGTCAGACCGTCAAGATCACAAAATAAACCACTCTTCTTTTGTTTACTTTGACATAATGACCGGACACAGAATGAGAGTGACTGTACATTATCCTTTACCATGGTACAAGTCCCCATAAACAAACCTGTGGTAATACCACGATACGTTTATATTGGTAAACATTCACTAACCCTTATTTGAAACAAATCAGAAGAAAAACACCTGAATAGCATCATCATAACCTGAACAAGAGGGCCGAAGTTACATTACAGGAGCCGTGAGATTATTATTACAACCTGCCAGCTAAACATTCATATCCATTATATCACATCTGTAGAATATTCTAATGTATTCTACAGAGTCAACAAATGTAGTCTGACTGAAATTAAGGATGCAGTATATAAAGTAGTGGTCAACCAAAGTGTTTTTTTGTTTTTTTTTTGATATTGATATTTATGCTGATGACCAATATAACGCTGATATATATATATATATATATATATATATATATATATATATGTGTATGTATATACACAATGCAATTTAATGACAGCAAATGAGATGGCTTAAATTAAATAGATGCTTATTTTGCATTAAAAATATTTAGACCTAAACTGAATATTTAAAATTTGGATTTAACATAAACTTAATGTGATGCATATTTACAAGTCATACAGAAATGAAACAGGTCTGCAAGTAAAAATCATAGTTTATTATTAACTATTTGCAGCTGTTTGATTTTATTTAAATAATATTTTCAAAATGCATTTATTAAAATTGCATCGACTTTGAATGAATAAATAAACCTGGTTATTGTGCATTTAAAACACATTCAGTTTATTTGACCTGTATTATTTATATATGATAAATATGCATCACATTAAGTTCAAAACCCGAGTAATCCAAATTTATATACAATTGGAATACCTTCAGTTTAGGCCTAAATATTTTGTTGAGTGTACGATACTGACTAAGATAAGGTGAACTATCACTAGTTTTATTCAGTCAAGTCAACTTGGTTTTCATCTCCAAATGGCCAAATATCGGCCGATATATCAGTCTGTGGCTAATATCAACCCTATTTTGCATAAAAAGAAACAGTGTTGAGCACATGCATCTTAATCAGTGATATGCTTCCACCTAGTGGACGAGGATAAATCAAGAACAGAAGCGTCTGACATACTGTACCTGCACACACACCAGAAGTAGTATGTAGTATATCGGTCACATTGGTTTTCACACATTTCAGTGATCAATAATGATGAACGAAAGCCCTAGACGATCAGAAAGGACACTCAGAGTGGTGTAGCGTAGCGTCTTGAGGATCCACTAAACGTCACAGCAGCATTTGCTTGGAGAATCCAATAAATAACATCAGTCAAAACACACTGTGGTGTTTAGTACTTGCTCACCTTGTGATTTACAGATTAAATGTTAGGTTTAAGAGCGATGAACAACATTCACATGCCATATTTGTACAGTAGCTCGGCTGACGGCACCCATTCATGATAAGTAAGCCTCTGTTGACACAAACGCAGTGCAGTGTCTGGGCCGGTAGTACTAAATCAAGGTAGGAAGGGGCCTTTTCTCGTACTGGCTCGGCCCGGAGCGCTTCATTGGACAGAATAGCTGTTCGTCGTCCAGTCCGTCCCGCCTGCAACATAATACAGGCAGGTTTACAGCCAGCATCAAGGCTTGTGCTTGAAATGAGCCTCAACTGCAAAGAGAAAGGAGACAGAGTCAGTCGATTCCGATTCGGAGAGTTTCTTTCTGTTGCGCGGGTGTGTTTGCGTACCTGCGTACTCCTGCGGCATCATGGGTCGGTTGACCACTCTCTGAAAGGCAGCGATCCAATCCTTCTGCTCCGCTTCGGTTTCACAAGCAAACAGGAACTTCCTCTCCGGGGTTTCAATGGTGATCCCGTATTTCCAGTGGTAGCCTTGGATCGAGGGTGGAAGTCCGGATACAACGGTGTAGCTGTTCTCTTTGCTGCCGATGAACACCTCGCCACGTGCATATGCATCCTAAAAGAGTCAATATAATAGTATATAAAAATTAAAAAATAAACATTTTTACATTTTAAAAATTACATTTTTAATTGTATTGTAGTACTACATTTAACATATACTAATATAAGGATAATATAATCAAATAAAAAATTATATTGTATATTACATTATATTATTAATAGAAATATTTAAAAATTAAAATAAATATATATTTTTGTTATTTTTTATTGTATTATATTATATTACATATTTTAAATGCAGTACTACAAGTAACATACTAATACGATGTAATAAAATAAAGCAATAATTAATAATGTATTATATTACATATTATATAATAATAAAAAATAAATGATAGGATATTACATGTTATAAAAATTCTAATTGAAAATTATAAAAAATGTTATTAAAATTATATTTTAGTACTACACATAACATAACATATAATATAATAAAACTGTAAGTGATATTGCATTATACATAATATAACAATATAATTAAAAAATAATAAATATAAAAAATATATATATTATATTTTATTTAAAAATATTTAACATTTTATTCAAATTAGATTGTAGTAGTTAACATTTAACATATACTAATACATAATATAATAAAATAAATATAATATAATATAAAAATTATATTTTATTATGTTACATGTAGCACTATACTTAATGCATACTAATATAATAAAAGTAAATAAAATAAATTATATTGCATATCTAAATATCTAAGTATCACTTTTACTCACCAAGGGATCTTTAAAGTACATTAGTCTCCTATCATCCATGGTAAACCATCTTTTCTTAAAGCCCTCTGTGTGCTAAAAAAGAGACGACTCCAGCATGAATCAATGTTTAGAATGGCATTAGTAAGGCATAATGTCCAGTCAGCAGGTCAGTATCATCCCTGAGGACTTTATTTTGCGATAATGACCAGCTGACTGGACATTATCTGCCTTATTACACAGCCACTTAACAAATAAATACATAAAAGGATATGAAATATTGATTTCACTTGAAAGTATTTACTGTGCAAGGGAAAAGAGTGAAACAAAACTAGCAGAATGACTTGAACTGCATCCCTTTTCTGAATATTTATTGAAGATGAGAAGTAAAAAGACTCACCCTTGGGCCTGTTTTCTCCATGTAACCTTCTTTCATGAAGTTCCTTGTCAGTCTGGGTACCAGCTACATCATAACCAAACGCAGACAGAGAAAATATATCAGTAAGAAAACATATGAATAATATATTAACATGTAATCTTTAAACATGCAAAAATATTTAAAAGGAAGAAATTATTATTAATATAAACAATGTTAATAATTAATTAGTAAATTGTGTTATATTATATTACATTATCAATATAATATAATAAAACAGTAAGTGATATAACATTTATCTTGTATATATATAAACAAGATAAAACTGAAAAGCAAAAGTCTGTACTATGCAACGTTTTGAAAGAATTAAATAGTTTGAATTAAATACTTAAAACCTTCATGTATAATACATTATATAGATTATTCATAATGCACATCATAATGCATTATATCTTGTCATAAATAATTTTAACTTAATTTAAAATGCATTATAGTATTTGCAGATTCCTTGTTGCATCTGAAACTGGTTGTCTGTAATGTGTTCTAATGCATGACACTATTTTCTAAAGGTGTAACTATGAATAAAGAAGTATTATACAGGTAACTGTGGTGTATTATTCATCAGATCATACAGTGCATTATATGGTGCATTACAAAGCATAATTAATGCATTAAAATTCTTTCGTAATGCATTATAGCCTTTATAAAGTGTATTTTTTTTCTTGTTTTAACCATATAAACCTTATTAAAATTGTTAAATGTATGCTTAAAAACAATTATAATGCTTTCAGATGTATTATCCTAATATCTAACATAATTCAGCTTCTCAAGTAAATTGAATTTGTTTTTACAAGATTAAAATGCAGAACAAGAAGATGATTGTTTGCAGTGTATGAACGAGAAACGTGGTTTAGTGCGTGCATTCACAATCACTAAAGCGAGCTTCACGCTCATAACTCATTTTTATGTGTCAGCTGCTGGAAGAAATTTGATTCACATACGTCCTCGTCATTAGCTCCAGGAAATGCCACCTTCTGGTAATGAAACCGTGCTGCCCGGATCGCAGTGAACCAGTCCACCATTTCCTGAACACACACACACACACACAAACACACACACACACACACAGTGAGGACTACAGGCAGATTTTGCAGTGTTTCTCTGCAGCCAGCAGAGGATGCTTTATGATGCAATATCTGCTGTATGACCTCCACACATGACATTACAGCTACACCTTAACCGCAGCCAGAAAATATCTCTTCATCTCTTCTGAGAGCCAAAGCACTGTTGATCCTCCAGTAGATCAAGTTCATGTTGTTCCTCTTTATATCTCAAGATACGATTAGTTTCAGGTTCTAAGGAATGATAAATATTCATGTTTGTGATAAAGCACGCTGGTGCTTTGTGTGGTGAAAGAGGATGAGTTTTTAGAACCACTGATGTTCGTGGTAGAGGCGTTGTACTGACCAACGCTTGACCCGAATACCCCGACACACTGCTCTCGCCAACTCTATCTTCATCTGGCGTACAAATGAAAAGCCAAAGCTAAGAGGTTTACACATGGATGATCACCAGCTCATCTGACTGACATTGGACGAATATTAAAATGGGTCATACTGTGGAAAAAATATAGTGCTATAAAAAATATATAATATTTTCACTAAATATATATTAATTAATGTAAAATGTAAAAAAAAAAAGATTTCAGTCTAAACAAATTTATTTAAAGTCAAACTGAAACTAGCGGTTTGTGGGAAATGCAACATGTAAATAAACTCTTATATCTCTCTTGTATTTCTCATTTGGCACCATTGTGTGGCTTTGAGCATGTTTTGTGCTCTTCGTGTCATTTGCATTACATATGTTGATTTTGAAACAAGCTGCAGTGCATTTCAGATAATAAAAACACAACTTACCTTTATATTTTAGAAAAAAAATGTTTATTGCATAGAAATGTTGGCCATTCAGCTCAGTCAAGATAAGGAAATAAGGAGGATCATTATCATTACTGTTATTTTTGTATTATTAGGCACCAAGGGAAAAAGCAATCTTATTTTAGTATCATTGAGATACTATTATTTTAGATCAGTTTTTATATTTCCATTTTCATTTTAATGAAAGTTTTAGTTTTTGTCATTTTTAGTAGCTTTAGTTTTTGGGGGGTTTTGTATATGTCTGTGTTGTTTTTGTAAACTTTTTCATTTTTTTTTTTTTCTTTAGTAAATCAAAGTAAATTAAAATGAGAAATGTCACCATGGCAAATAGCAAATAATGAATTTTTAATGGTTTAATTTTAGTTAACTATATACCATTACTCAAGTTGGTATACAGCTAATAAAAAAGTAAGATACAGGTAAACTTTGTCATATATGACACACTGTAATTGTAGCCTTTGCAAACAGGCTGTTTTTGAGGAATATGGCAGTTAAATTATCATTTTCAAGCCATCAGTAAGGACTCTTGCTCATTTCACATTTACATTTCTATACAAGTCTTAAAGGCCAAACATTAAAAACAGGCAATTTAATTATATGGGTTACCGAGAGCGTGGAAAATGGTCATTGAAAACTAAAAAATGACCCGTTTGGGAGCAAGAAACATTATAAGTGGACCTCAGGGGAAGAAAGGAAATGCAATCATATCAAACTGATTCCTCTGAATAATAAGAGTCTGAATAAAGGCTAAATGCAATAATGGTTATGCACTGAAAATATTTCAAAATCCGACCTTGAGAGAGACAGTGACTGTATTGTATTGTGTTACTTTGGAGAAAAGCATCTGGCAAGAATGTGAATGTACAATCCAAAACATTGAAGAGCACAAGCGAAGGAATTTGATGGGGCTGATACCTTACTGTCCTCATGGTACACAAAGATATTCCTAGTGCTGTTGTCTTTCAGATAGGTGATCTGCAGGCCGCAGGGGTTTCCTATTTTAGCCGGCTGGAAAGTAGCATTTAGGGTTTCAATCCTCATTGTGGCCTTTGGTTCTTTCGCCTGGAAGATAAAAGAAATATCACAGCTATAAACGCACGCTTTCTGGACAACAAAACATTTTGAGAACCAACCAGAAAGTCCCTAGAGTCACATTACAGTTTTATGGTGCCAGTGGACTGGGATTGTTTTGGGTAAGCACAACTTACAGTATTTTGTGTGTGTGTGTGTGTGTGTGTGTGTGTGTGTGTGTGTGTGTGTGTGTACTGGTTTTAGTGGTTTACGGGGACAAAATGTGTTTAATGACATGGGTATGACAGAGGTATTACAATTTGAAGGTGGTTTATGAAGACACTGCCTATGTCCCCGTAATTCAAAAGGCTTAAAAAACATACTAAATGGTGTTTTTTTGAAACTCTAAAAATGCACAAAGTTTCCTGTAAGGGGTAGGTTTAGGTGTAGGGTTGGTGTAGGGCAATAGCACATACAGTTTGTACGGTATAAAAACCATTACGCCTATGGAGAGTCCCCGTAAACCACAAAACAAACATATGTGTGTGTGTGTGTGTGTGTGTGTGTGTGTGTGTGTGTGTGTGTGTGTGTGTGTGTGTGTTTGCACTCATGTATGTGAATATTCATGTGTGCATTTACTTTGGAGACAAAACTGTTCTCAGATTCTCAGATGTTAAATCTGACAAATCCTTCCTTTGGTATTATCAGGGGACATTTTCAATGATAAATGAACAAAACTAAATCTAACAATAAATTTATGTTCTAATAAAATATATTTTACACACACACACACACACACACACACACACACACACATTTAATATGTTTATAAATTAATGATAATTTAATTTTAAAAAATGAATATAAATTAAAAACGAAGATATTATGTTTATAAATTAATACATTTATATTCATTAAGGGATTCAAGTAAATTTAAATCTTAAAATAAATGTATACAGTAATATATAAATGTATATAAATATAAAAAAATATATTTATACATTTATAAATATATGAGAAAATTTATTGAATCTAAGCTGGCTCATTCCATACTTTATATATATATTAATAAATTAATAATTAAATAATTGATAATTAGTAATTACCGAATATACTATATATTCTGTATAAAACCAGCATAAATTCCTCATTCAGATGAGTAAGCGTGCATGTGAGAGAGAAGTAGAGACTAACGTCCTGCTTGTTGAAGTACTTCAGCGCTCCTTCTCGTTCAGACAGAATGAACTTGCGACTGAGGAACTGCCCGTTGTCTCGACCACGTTTCCACAGAAAGCCCTCTCTGTAGCCTAAAAAAAGAAGAGCGAAAAAGAAAGCATGAGGAGGAGTGTTTTCCACCTACCAACTTTTGCAGTGTCTATGAATATCTACATCCTTAAAATATTTTAGTAAAAAAGGAAGTTGCAGCTTACTATACATGAGCAAAGATAAAGAAATAAACACTAGAGACAGCTTTTAAGTCCACATCTGTTGGCTTTAACATATAGTCATGTTCTCTAAAACACTGATAAATTAAAAGCTTCGAAATACAATAAAAATGACTCATCCAGCAAAAGAGAGTTCTGTCAAATCAAATGCTTTCTAGAAGGAGACAGAGGTTTAATGCTTACGGTTGGGTTTTAAAGTCCTTAAGCAATAGTGCTCTAATAAGGAGCTGGTCTCTATCTGTTCTCTCTTTTTCAGTTACACTAGTGCTCATGAATCATTCACTCTGCATGACCTCATCATTCGATAACCGAGCCTCTCCACATGACCCATCAATAACACTATTGATCAGCAGAGGAGCACACACAGCACAGACTCCCAAACAAACACAGGTGAGTGTGACGACGTTCACTGAACTCAGCTTCATAAGGGACTTGTTCATCTGTCTGTCTGTCTATCTATCAGTCTTCAGCTGTGCGTCGGTCGGTAACGAAACGTAACGAAACGCCTCGTCATTGATTCAAACAGAAAACTGCAGGAGACGAGCTGAAAGGACAGAGAGAAGAGAAGAGATGAGCGAGTGTGTGAGAGAGACGAGAGATGAGAGATACGGAGATTATGAGAGAGGCCTTTGATACTTTATAAAGCACTTCTTCTGTTGGAGACGTCTGGATTCTGCTGGGTCGATCTGTTCTCCATGATAACAGTCCAGAATATGCAAAAACATCTGTATGCAGGACAGAAGTTTATAATTTGATATATACTTTGAATTTAAAATATAAAATCCCACAATGAATAGATATGCACTATATAATATAGTATTTTAGTTAATAGCAATATAAAATAAAATACAGCTAGTTTAATTGCATTATTCATATATATACATACATACATACATATATATATATATATATATATATATATATGTGTGTGTGTGTGTGGTATAGTGTATAATGTATGTGTCACGTGTTTGTTCCTGTTTAGTTCCGTTTTGCCCATATTTGGTTATTTTCCTGTTCTTGTTAAATTGATTTGATTATTACTCCTCACCTGTTTCTGTTCTTCTTGATTATGTTCCCTGTCTTTATAAGTCCTGTGTTCTCCCCTGGTTTTTGTCTGCTGTTATGTCCACACCCCACTTGATGTGTGTGCTCCTGGTATTTTGGATTAATAAAGACTGTTTGATTTGAAGATTCCCTCGTCTCCTCGCTCCTTCGTCCCCAGCGCACCGTAACAGAACAGCAGATCTTACAAAAAGTGACCGGCGCTTATTCTCCCTGTTTTTGTTTTCCGTTTTTAGAAAAGTTTTTGTTTGTTCCTGTTTTTCCTCCTCTCCGCAGCATGGAAGTCGCCGCTCACCCAAGCCCGCCGTCTGCAGGGAGGTCCAGGCTGCCGTCCGCGGCTCACTCAAGGCCGCTGTCCTCTCTGCTGTCAAGCCTGTCGGGTCCAACCCCAGAGCTTCTGGATACGGCGCTACCCCCGGAGTTCTCGGCGCCTCTCCTTACACCGGAACGCCCTCCAGATCCTGCTCCTCCAGAGCGCCCCCCAGTGCCTGCTCCACAAAAGCGCCTCACAGAGCACCCCCCAGTGCCTGCTCCTCAAAAGCTCACTCCAATGTCGGCTCCAGCCCCAGAGCTCGCTCCAGAGTGGGCTCCAGACCCAAAGCACGTACCAGTGCCAGCTCCACGTAAGCGCTTCCCTGTTCCCGAGTTAACCCCACGGAGGGCTCCTGTTCCCGAGTAGCCAAGGAAGGGCTCCTGTTCCCGAGTTCAGCCCAGAGAGGGCTCCTGTTCCCGAGTCAAGCCCAGGGAGGGCTCCTGAAAACCCCGTCAAGCCCAGGGAGGGCTCCTGACACCCCGTCAAGCCCAGGGAGGGCTCCTGACACCCTGTTAAGCCCCGTAAGTTTCCCCAAGTATTTTTTTGGGGGGGGGTCATGTGTCCGTGGCCAAGTCTGATAGGGCCACGGCTGACCCACCATGGCCTCCTGAGTCCTCTGATCCGCCATGGCCTCCTGAGTCCCCTGGCCCGCCATGGCCGCCCGAGACCCCTGACACGCCATGGTCCCCCGAGTCTCCTGTTCCGCCCTGGAGGGCTCTCCAGTATCCTGCCCGGCACCTACCTCCAGGGCGCCTGCCCCCCCTCCCCGGTAGAACTGTTACGGCACGGGACGCGCCTTCAGGGAGGGGGGTGATCTGTCAAATGTTTGTTCCTGTTTAGTTCCGTTTTGCCCATATTTGGTTATTTTCCTGTTCTTGTTAAGTTGATTTGATTATTACTCGTCACTTGTTTCTGTTCTTCTTGATTACGTTCCTTGTCTTTATAGGTCCTGTGTTCTCCCCTGGTTTTTGTTTGTGTGTGTCAAACAAACTCCCCACTTGATCAACTCCCCACTTGATGTGTGTGCTCCTGGTATTTTGGGTTAATAAAGACTGTTTGATTTGAAGATTCCCTCGTCTCCTCGCTCCTTCATCCCCAGCGCACCGTGACAGTATGATGTTACAAAAGCTTTTTATTTCAGATAAATGCTGATCTTTGGATCTTTTAAATATTAATGTTAAAAATAATGTTTTAAATATTAATAATAATAAATGATTCTTGAACAGCAAATGTCAGCATATATAAAAATCAGGGTCCCACTTTATATTAGGTGGCCTTAACTACTATACATTTAAATTAATCATTTGGTACAGTGCACTTATTGTGTACATGTTTTTACATAGGATTTTTTTTAAATATAAGTACAATGTAATTACATCTGTAATTAATTTCTGTAATTACATTTATAATTACACTGTTGACCCATCTCTTACACCTTAACCCACCCTTAGACCTACCCATACCACCAAACCTGTCCCTAACCTTACCCGTATCCCACTTTAATAGCAGCAAAAGTGTTTTGCAATACAATATGAACACAGTAAGTACATTGTACTTATTTTTTATGTAAGTACATAGTAGTTAATGCCACCTAATATAAAGTGTGACCAAAATCAGCATATTAGAATGATTTCTGAAGGATCACGTGACACTGAAGACTGGAGTGATTATGCTGAAAATTCAGCTTTTCATTACAGAAATAAATTACATTTTAATATATATTCACATAAAAAACATCTATTTTAAATCCGAATAATATTTCACAATATTACTGTATTTTGAGTCTTCTTTCAAAAACATGAAACACTCTTAGTGGCCTCAAAGTTTTGATTGGTAAACAAACTACTTCAATACTACTTTGGTAGAAGAAAAGATGAAGCAGAGAAGAGTGGGAAGGTGGAAACAGAATGTCTCAAGCCAGCACTGAATTCAGTCTTGCAAAAATACCAATGCCCACGCTGTAGCCTCCAGACAATATACTCCAGCATTCAGATCGCACAGTTCTGTCAGGATCCAGCGTGCTATTAGATTGCAGATGGCCACACTGTGTGACTAATGTTATTTACTGTACACCCACCACAAAAACACCATTACACACACAAATGACTTCAGTGAAAATGTCTAAATGTATCACCAAATCTCATGCAGTACAATGAAATTCATGCAATGCAACACAGAACACAGATGCATGTATGTTTGTGCGTGCATGTGTGCTAGTGTGTAGCAAAGATGAGATCATTGTCAGCCAATGAGACCTCGCTTCCCAATAAATAAGACTGTAAGCCATGAAAATGGATATTCTGAGTGGTAATGAAACTGACTCGCCCAGTTAGATGCAGTATGGACCTCTGAGACAAAACTCACAAGGTCAATTGTGCATAGTCAGGAACAAATAAACATCTAGAGATGTGGCTGAAACAGGAGAATGAGACTCATAGTGCCATAATAGCATGAGGAGTCACAATGCACAACAAAGAAAACGCTGTGTGTTTGCATGTGCTGCTCTGACCTGCTGAATAAGGCTCTTGTTTCTCGATGTATATAAACTCCTGTCTCTCATACTTGGCTCTGATCCACTGCTCCCTCAAAATCCTGCACATGAAAAATACAACAATTCATGTGACAGTATTACATTAAAGCATTAAAGGAACAGTTCTCCAAAAAATGAAAATGTCAGGCCTTCCAGGATGTAGATGAGTTTGTTTCTTCATCATTTTTGAAGTAATGTAGCATTGCATCACTTGCTCACCAATGGATCCTCTGCAGTGAATGGGTGCCGTCAGAATGAGAGTCCAAACAGCTGATAAAAACATCACAATAATCCACAAGTAATCCACACCACTCCAGTCCACCAGTTAATGTCTTGAGAAGACAAAAGCTGCATGTTTGTAAGAAACGAATCCATCAAGTCCATAATTCATAATAACGCTTCCTCCAGTAAAAAACAAAAAACATCTGGTCTGAATCAGGAGAGAAATCTGCACAGATCAAGCACCGTTTACAAGCCAAAACAGTCCAAAACAGCTCTAAACAAATATGTGGGTTTAATTTTGGTGTGAGAGACTGGAGGAAGCGTTATTATGGATTGTGGACTCATTTTAGCCAGAAGCGATGACTGGAAGTTAACTGATGGACTGGAGTGGTGTGGATTACTTGTGGATTATTGTGATGTTTTTATCAGCTGTTTGGACTCTCATTCTGACGGCACCCATTCACTGCAGAGCATCCATTGGTGAGCAAGTGATGCAATGCTACATTTCTCCAAATCTGATGAAGAAACAAACTCATCTACATCTTGGATGGCCTGAGGGGGAGCACATTTTTGGCTGAATTATTCCTTAAAAGCTGCATTCACAATGAAAGAGAAAATGCAGCCTTTGTTGATCTTTTGTTGGTGTAAACAAAATCATTAATGCCTTTATGCTTTTTCTTATTTTGTTTAATGATTTTTTTAACCACAGTCTTAAATCAACACTCGCCACCCATTTTACTTCTGTAAAATGACATATTTCCAAAATTGCGAAAGATCACACGATCATTTTGACCAACCTCAGAGAGAGTAAAACAAATAAGAAGATAATTGTGACTTCTTTCAGTTGTGTCTTATGCATGTTTCACAACTGCAATGTCATAATTTCACATTTATTTCACCCAGTTGTGACTATATTGCTTGAAACTGTCACAATGTCACTTTATTTCATAATGCGATTTCTTTTTTTTATTTCATCTCACAATGACTTTTTTTACTCTGAGGCAGAAACCGGTTTCATACACTGAAAAAATGGTGTAAGGTTTACTAAGAAACAATTCACTCAGAAATTTCTATTTAACTTTACCAAATCATTTGTAGAAAAGGAACCCAAGTAACATCCTTTAAAATGATTGTCTTTTAATATATATAATATAATAATATATCTATTATTAGTTTAAAAATGTTTAAAACAAACATATTTAGCATTTGGCCAAAGTGCCACTCATCATGAAACGCAACCTACAAACAGGAAGGAAGTAAACGTGTACATCACTGGACCACATTCTCGAGCCATGTGAGAAAACAGTCCCTCTGACGGTCTGTGTGTGACGGTTCAAAAACCCCCACAATGCTGCTGCTGATGTCAGAATGACCACAAGAAAGCAAACACCACCAGAGCCTTAACGCTACAAGACTGTAAGTGCACTCAACAGGGAACAGGAAGAAACAAGCCTGGCACAGCAAGAGCAATCAGAGTATTTTCTTGGAAATGATTCTGTACAGTATTAAGGTGTTTGAGTCCTACCTGCAGTCTGTGTGGGAGGGACGGTAATAAAATGGAGGAACTTGCTGTTCGTACTTGGCCTTTGCTGCTTCATTCCCCATAGATGTGATAAACTACAGGAATAGAATGCATTGCATGGTTTACAGGCTCGATATTAAACAAATAGCTAACACTTTACAATATTTGTTAACAGAAGAAAAGTGAGTGATACATCTACAGTATTTATTAAAGGAATAGTTCACCCAAAAATGAACATTTGCTTAAACTGTCCTCACCCTCAGGCCATCCAAGATGTAGATGAGTTTGTTTCTTCATCAGATTTGGAGAAATGTAGCATTGCATCACTTGCTCACCAATGGATCCTCTGCAGTGAATGGGTGCCATCAGAATGAGAATCCAAACAACTGATAAAAACAGTCCATCAGTTAACATCTTGAGAAGACAAAAGCTGAAACTAATCCATCATTAAGATGTTTTTAACTAAAATATGAGTCCATAATCCATAATAACACTTCTTCCAGTGAAAAAACAGCGCTTGATCTGTGCAGATTTCTCTTCTGATTCAGACCAGACCACTTTTTCACTGAAGGAAGCATTATTATGGATTATGGACTCGCGTTTTAGTTAAAAATGTCTTAATAATGGATTCGTTTCTTACAAAGACGCAGCTTTTGTCTTCTCAAGATGTTAACTGATGGACTGGAGTGGTGTGGATTACTTGTGGATTATTGTGATGTTTTTATCAGCTGTTTGGACTCTCATTCTGACGGCACCCATTCACTGCAAAGCATCCATTGGTGAGCAAGTGATGCAATGCTACATTTCTCCAAATCTGATGAAGAAACAAACTCACCCACATCTTAGATGACCTGAGGGTGAGGCGTTTTTAGCAAATTTTCATTTTTGGGTGAACTATTCCTTTAATCTCAGCAGCAGAAGTCATCATAGTTGGGAAAACTTCTATAGCGGTGAATGGGAGAATACATCAAATATATTTTTTGTGCTCCCATTTGCTCAAATCGCAAAAGAAAAACTCCACAATAGGGTTTTTCACAACTTTAAAAAGAGGAAAAACTGCAAAGAGACTCGTAATTGGCATTCAGAAGAGAAACAATGTCAAATTTACCTTCATTCCCATAGACACTTTATTAGAAACATTAGCATTATCTAGTTATTTGTAATTTGATGCAAACGTAATATAATACACAGTAAAGTGTTATGAATGTACATACAATATTTTAAAAATGAACATATAAAAACTGCAGGATTTGCGATGCTGATGATCGTTAAAATGCGTCATCACAGTCTATGAAAAAGGTCTATAGGCAGTTTTTAATTTAATGCTCCATTTACTTGTGCACCTCTTCATTATTCAGCAGGCTGATGGCTCTGTCCATCACGCCTCTGTTCAGATTATCACAAACATCAGCTCTCTTTAGATTCCCAAGCTTATGTTGAGCCCTAATGGTTTGCATCCTCAATCTTTTAAATAGGCAAAGAGCCAATCAATCTCTGTGGCTCTTGAGATTACTGCAGATTTGGATGGCATTCAGGAGATCAGAAAGAGCTGGTTTGTGCAGTACATCCAGCCCTGGAGCAGTAAACAGCCTTCAGCCAAAAAAAAAAAAAAAAAAGAAAAGTGGATCGTCTGTGACTCACCTCGATTTCTTTATCTTCAAATGTGTCCTGCAGCACAGATTTCACCTGGCTGAGGCTTTCAAGACTTCTGTGGATGAGCGAACATCCCTGACAAACGAACACACCCAGCGTCACGGACACCCAATCCGGCTCTGAGGAAGAAAGAAGGAAGGAAGAAGATTTATAAATATTTGAGGCTCAATAACTGCATCCCCAATTTGCATATTTAGATGAAGTATGAATTTGCTGGTGAAGGGAGTGAAGCTCATACTTTCAAGTGTGTTGCAAAAAATATTTTAAAATTTATGCCTTTGAATTGCATTTAAGATTTCCATCCATCTGGATTACGCAGTTTAAACATAACCTAATTCATTATTTTTGAAGCTAAAAGCACCGTGTTGCATTTATAATAATTGCATGAAAAAGAGTCACCAGCAAATGATTTTTGCACAGACAAAAATATGTCTGTGGCAACATTTCTGAAAAATTAAATTAGGTTGTTTCTTGCAGTTTCAAAGTGAAATGTCCAGTGGGTGGCGCTAAAAGCGTGTTCGGTTTTATGAATGTGAATCTGACGAATGTGAATCTGGCAGCGTTATATTATTACATTGGTTGCTGTGTAAATCGTGACAGTTTGGAAATGCAATGCGCTAAAAGTTAACTGCGCTAAAATTGTTAATGCTGTATCACGTTTGAAAATAACATAACTAAACATGACCCTAAACCAAACTGATAGAGTTAACAAAAGCAACGGTCACATTAAAGCATATTTGTTGAAGCAACCATGTCATTTTATCTTGCATCTACAAGTCTTTGAGCTATTTTATCGTGGCTCGTGTTTGACTCGAACGCTTCACAACACAAGTGCAATGCTGTACCGGGTGCGCTACTGAGCAAGTTTACTATGTCAGAAAACACAAACGTATGGAGCTGGTTATGTGATGCAAACATCAAAATGTGTTAGTTTACAAATCATGCACTGTGGTAAAAGTGTTCTAAGGTCATAACATAGTATTGTGCAAGGAACTGGGCGAAAATAAGCCTTTATTTATTGAAAATCTCACTTTGTAATCAATATTTGTGTGAAAAGCAGTAAAAGTGGTTGGTGATTTACTGCCACTAGTGTTCACTAGGTACTTTTTGGAGTTCAATATTTAACATTAAACATTTCCCTTTTTCTGTTCTACAGAAGTCGTCATACACCTTTGGAACAGTGAGTAAATGATGCCATTTTGTTTTGTGCAACATTAACTCAGAAAGCTCACTTAAATAGTACATTATACGTGCACCTCTAGCAATTTGCACTAGGTTGCACTAATTCTATTTTTGCATACTATTTTGGATAGTATGCATACTGGCACACAGACAATAAAATCTTTGCTATACTATTTATTTTTATATGTATCTACAGACAGACCATTCGTGGAGGTCAAAATACTGAACGCTAACCGAGAGCTGCAGCAAAAACCTATTAAACAACTGGTCAAAAAACAGGGCAGTCTGTGTGTTTCTGTTTCCTTCACAGTTAACGCTGAGGTCTAAGTGGTTGAAAAACTACATACACACAACAGAGGTTATTTATAACAATAAACCTGTTAGTCTCAAGTGAAACGTTAAACACAACTGAACCCACAATACAAGGGCGACAGGAAGGTTTATAATGTCACCCGCAACTCACACACACACACCCTCTCAGTACGCACAGACAACAGCTCAGAGAAACTGTGAGTTTGACACACTTCAGGTGAAAGTGTTGCTAAACGCTGACAACTCCTCGTGTTGAACAGCCTGAGGCTCCGCATGGTAGTGTTGGCTGCGACAAAGCAGGCCTAAACAGAGGCCTAAACTTCTTCAAATGACGCAATCCATGAGAAACTGTGTCATCCGAGTGTGTCTAACACTCACCGAGCAAAAAAACAGTGAGGTTATTGTCTGAATGGGAAAGAGGGGCGATTGGAGAGCGGCAGAAAGAAGATAGAGGCTTGTGATCAAATAGAAACGGACTTTGTTTTGCCTTTTACCCAGTTTTAGTTCATATTCTCAACCAGTTATCTGCTGATCAAGGTGTGGCTCCAGACTACACACCTTAAAACCAGCTGCTAGTGTGACTACTTACTCATAAAGTTACTAGACTCTGTTTCACAGCTCGTTAAACACATAGAGAGCACAAGAGCACAGATTTGTTTACACTTGGTAAACAGGCATAGGGATCGAATTATTACTCACTGTCATCATTTACTCACTCTTACGTCGTTCCAAACCCGTGTGACTTTCTTTTTTCTGTGAAACATAAAATGAGACGTTTTGAAGAATGGGCTGTTGCTCTTTTCCGTGCAATTACACTTAAATGGGACTGCCATTACTTGAAATATAAGAAACATTAACTGAAATAAAATATCAAATATTAATGTCAACATTAAAAAATACATTTTGTTTCAGCTAGCTGGCATTTTCATTTAGTTTAACTTGAAGTACTGAAATAAACTAAAACTAAAAACTAAAGCATTTACAGACAATCAGAAATCACTCACTTGAGTATTTGAAGTGGCTGATGACAAAACTGCAGCGTGTGCTTATAATAAATAATAAATAAATGATTGTGCATTGGTGTGGATGCTAATATAGTTATCATTCTTGGTTTTTAAGTCAGATTTGAGAGTGAATCATGCATAACACTGTTTTGAGCTGCTCAACTGGATGAAAACAAGTAGACTGAAAATGTTTCAAACTTGCTTGACGACCTTTAAACTTTATAATGAATGTAAAACGTTTGGTGCCCTGTTTGACTTGTGTGATCAGATCACAATTGTAAAGATGTGAGTTCTAGTGTCAGTGGTGTCTGGAGGATTTGATGTGTGTGATGGCAGTGCACTGAACGCTCTGACCTTTACTCATCGAGTGCCAGAGTGACACGCACGAATAGTGTGCTTCACCAGAGACTGCACAAGAAGCATCTGTGAAACCATAAAACATGCCAGCTTTCTGAATATAGATTGTCGTGCGGTCTATGTGTTTCTCACTGGCAGCGTTTATTCTGGGTATGCCACGCTTCTGAAAGATTTGATGTCTGTCGTGCATATAAATATATACGTGTGTGTGTGTGTGTGTGTGTGTGTGTGTGTGTGTGAATACAAGCAAAAAGTGTTTGTGCTGTGTGAGAGCAAGAGAGAAAGTCATCCATTACACTCAGCACAGCCTAATTTGACAAGCAAAAAATAAACAAATAAACTAAATCAAGGTGAAATGATGCAATGGATAATAAGTGATTCCCATGAGATATTAATAGTCAAGTGAAGTCAAATTTACCAGTCACATTTACCATTGCTCTGCAAAATTTGGGCTGTGAAATCCAGTCGTTTCAATAGAAATCTGTGGATGAGGGTGAAAAGTTTCCGTGCAGATTTTCACTCATGTCGAAGTTGGTCATGCAAATTTACCGTGTTGACCAACAGAAAGCTGCTTACATGACTGACAATGGACCTTTTTTGCTGTGAAATTTCATTACCGCACATTAAGCATGAGCAACAGTAAAGGTGATGCTTGCCTGCAAGCACGAGGCTCAGTTTGAATATTTACTATTTTTAAAATCAGTTCTGTGAAAATACTCCCATGATACTCTCTATCTGTCAAAAGTGAGCTAAAAGTCATTTCGTTTGATGAAATAAAAGAAAGAAGATGGCCAGGTAAAAAAAAAAAAACAATTTTATTACATGAAATAAAGTAAACTTAAATATTATTAAATCTAATAAAAATATTCATTAATACATATGTTTATTAATTATATATGTATATATGTGACCCTGGACCACAAAAGCAGTCTTGGGTATATTTGTAGCAATAACCAAAAATGCATTGTATGGGTCAAAATTATCGATTTTTCTTTTATGCCAAAAATCATTAGGATATTAAGTAAAGATCATGTTCCATGAAGATATTTTGTAAATTTCTTACCATAAATGTATCAAAACTTAATTTTTGATTAGTAATATGCATTGCTAAGAACTTCATTTCGACAACTTTAAAGGCCATTTTCTCAGTATTTTGATTTTTTTGCACCCTCACATTCCAGATTTTCAAATAGTTGTATCTCAGCCACATATTGTCCTATCATAACAAACCATACATCAATGTATTTTTTATTTAAAGCTTATTTAATCAGCTTTCAGATGATGTAGAAATCTAAATTTTGAAAAATTGACACTTAAGACTGGTTTTGTGGTCCAGGGTCACATATCGTATTTGTATAGTACTAAAATATAAAAATTAATTAAACTACATACATAGACTATATATATATATATATATATATATATATATATATATATATATAAACCATAAAAGAAAGTCATTACTTCAAATAAAATAAACATTAACTGAAATAAAATATTTGAAAAAGTTGAAATAAACTAAATAAAGCATAAAAATTAATAAAAACAATATAGACATATTTTTTTAAAAACACTAATAAATATGACAAAAACATAAAAATGACCAAAAATCCCAAAAATAATAAAATTCTAAATATTAACAAAGCCTATAAATATTATTATAGGCAAATAACACTCATGTTCACACATCTTCCTTGTATCTTACTCTGTCCTCCATCATTCAACACATGTAAAACAGAAGTGTTGAGGATGTTGTCTCTCATTTGCTCTAACCCTGTTCACCCTGAATCATCTGAAGCGTCTAGCATGTGTCATTCAAACCGCATTCATCGCTCTGTCTGGCCTATACGCTGTGTTTTCCTCCGGCCTGTAAAGCGCCTGCAGTCGTAATATGGTCAGAATGGGCCGACGTCCAACTCTGGGCAAAAATCCCAGAACTCTCTTGTGAGAGTCACCATATTATTATCGTCTTAATAGGACAGTGTGTATGTAAGTGCGTGCGTTTGTGTGTGCGATACTGTACTGAAACGCTGCAATGCAGAGAAATAGGTACAGTATGACACTGCATTTGAAGGAATTCACATTTTCTTGCCTAAAATCAGTAAACACACACTCAAAAAAGAGCTGTGCAGGTACAAGACCTGAGAATACAGCTGAGTCACTCACTCTCTGTGACTCACACACACACACACACACACACACACCCCTCAAATCCACCACAAACTCATGTTTAACGCCTCGCATTACAAACAACATGCGTGACTCAGTGCTGTGTGTCTCCCAACCAACACTGTAGTGCAAAAGCACCATATTATTATCATCACATCATGAGGAACACACACATCTGCTCCTGAAACAAGAGCTCAGTGACAATCAAAGCTCCATGTTGTTTCCCTGTGAGGCACAATGATGACATGTGACTGCATACGCAATGCTGAATCACTTTAATGACACTATAGAAGTCCCCGACATGAAGACACAAACATGTGGTCACCGCTAAAGATTCCTTTAAGTGTGTATCAAACAACAATTATTCGGCATGAAATTACTTTGGAGCAGCTTACACACGTTTATTGCTATGGCTATTAAAATATACATAGCAATTAATAATATAATTAAAACTAAATGTATATATATATTTATTTGCAATTTTTATTATAATAATATAAAATAATATAATGTAATATAATGACATTACAATACTTAATTAAAATTGCAGAAATAAATAAATATTTTAAACTATATTATTTCATAGAATTTAAATATTAACTATTAATAATATAATAATTATTTATAATTTCTGCTATATATTAATATAACTTCATTTACTGTCACATATATATCATTTTTATTTTTAAAATATAACACCATGGCATTACAATATGCTTAATTAAAAATGTAACATAAAAAATATAAATTAAAACTAAATATTTCACAAATCGAATTAAAATCTGAAATATAGCGCTTTATTTATTATATATTATAACTTACTATATCATTTACATCTCATTTTTATTCTAATAATATAGTGACATTACAATATACTTAATTAAAACGCAATAATAAATACTTAAAAACTAAATATTTCATAAATCACATTAAATGACCTGTATAAAAATATAACGCGATTTATTATACATTGTAACTTATTGTAATTTAATATATATCATTTTTATGTTACTAAAATAATAACATTACAATAAATATACTTAATTAAAATTGGAATAATAACAAATATAAATTAAAACTAAATATTTATATGATCTATTTATTATAACTTTTTACTAGATTATATAAATCATTTTTATTTTAATAATGTAACAATTATACATTAAAATAAATAATATAATAAATAATAGAAATAAATAATATTAATATGATAAAATATATACTATGTTTGAATATTTTACAGTTGTTATTATAAAATATCATATTTTATATAGCATGTGTAGCCATCTATAAAGTGTCACGCGTGCTGTGGGCCTTTCACAGCAGATGCGAGAGCGAAAGCAGCGCGGTGCATCAGTGACAGGTGCGGCGCTTTCAGCCTCTGTTGTCCAGGTGAGATGCTCTTACCTGCAGCGCCGCAGTCCGCGCAGATGTCGTTACCGGCTCGCTGCCGTAGATCGCGCAGAAGGCAGCTGTTCCGCTCAGGCTCTTTCGCCATGGCTCGCCGAAGGAACGGATCGATACGTCTCCGCTGGGCTTATCTATCTCCAGCAGGTTGATGAATGGAGCAGCGATGAAATAACCAGCAAATAACTGCAGGAGCGTCTAGTTATGAAGCCCGAGGTTGTATGTCCACTTAGTGATGGGATAGTAATGGGTAAAAAATATAGTCTTTCTCTTCCTCTTTGTGTTTGCGCTCAAGGTTCTGGCGGTGGAGAGAGAGAGATCCTTTTCTTTCACTCTAGAGAATTTATCAGCGTCTTATCGCCTCCCTCCCCTATTATACTGCCCACAAACAGACTGGAAATACAGAGACACCTAGCGGCGACTTTCAGATTCACTCCATTCTTCTGTTGAGTCACAACGTTTGATTAAATCGTAGAAGAACGTCTGTGTGTGTGTGTGTGTGTGTGTGTATATATATATACACACACACACACATACACACATATACACACACACACACACATATATATATATATATATATATATATATATATATATATATACATACATACACACACACACACACACACACACACACACACACACACACACACGTTCTTCTACGATTTAATCAAACGTTGTGACTCAACAGAAGAATGGAGTGAATCTGAAAGTCGCCGCTAGGTGTCTCTGTATTTCCAGTCTGTTTGTGGGCAGTATAATAGGGGAGGGAGGCGATAAGACGCTGATATATATATATATATATATATATATATATTAGTGCTGTCAAAAGATTAATCGCGATTAATCGCATCCAAAATAAAAGTTTTTGTTTACATAATATGTGTGTAGTGTGTATATTTATTATGTATATATAAATACACACACATACAATATATATTTTGAAAATATTTACATGTATATACATTTATATATTTATATTCTTATATTTTATATTATATATAAATATATTTAATATATAAACATAACATATTTTTCTTAAATATATACATGCATGTGTTTGTATTTATATATATACATAATAAATATACACAGTATACACACATATGTTATGTAAACAAAAACTTTTATTTTGGATGCGATTAATCTTTTGACAGCACTAATATATGTATTAGTGGGCATTTATATATATATAAATTTTAAAAACGAAGTTATAAGCAATGAACCAAACCAACCGAGGTGAATCACAACATTACAAACTTGACGGCTTTTATGAGGTAAAGAACAGCAAGGTTGTTAACCGAAATGCTGTTGAAGCCATCAACCTATGTTATTTCAACTTATTCTTTTAATGATCATATTCAACAGCTGAATTTCTGGTCAAAAACTACATTATCCATGATTCTGCGAAAAATTCCGCCAGTCCGGAGTCGCATACTTCCATTAATGTTGCCGTGACAATGAAGAAATACAAAATTATTGATTTAAAGATGCTGATTATGTATAGAAACATCATATTTTACGTTTATTTATTTAAGTAGATTGAGAGACTGACGGGAGTGGGTACATATCTATGGTGGGCGGGTCTCTGTTCTCTGATTGGTGGAGATTTTGCAGAATCATGGGTAATGTATTTTTTTTTCACCAGTAATTCTAATGAATTTTTTTTTTAAGAATATTTAAAAATATGTTGAAACAATGCGGGCTGATGGGTTAAAAAAGGCATATTCAATCGATTACAACCTCAAAATTCACTGCAGAACGAGCTTTAATGGTTTATGAGTAATTGTTAAAAATCAATTCCTCTAGGGAGAAAATTAATGGGACTTTTCCTTCCTTTCTTCCTATGATACATAGCTATATCAGATTAAAATATGGGATCGTTAAAAATCTTTCTCATCTGCTGCCGTTTCTGATTGCAGGCTGAAGTAAAGAAAATCACCTGAAAAATGACCAAACAACATGCTCTTGTGTAGAAACACTCATAAGTCAAAAAAAACAACACTGAAACAAATTCGTTCAGTATACTGCGTGTGTATCTGTTTAAGGGTGGTTTATCAACAAGATGTTCTTTATGACCCATTTCAAGACATTTCTCTCGATGCATTCGACCAAAACAATCCCTCGTGCTGTTATTGAGAGTGAAAACTGCCAATCACCAGCGGCTTTTCAAAAGCCACGCCTATTGGCCGGCCTCCAGCTACATATGTGAGCCAATCAGATGTTTTTTTAGCAACAAAGTGAGACAGACGTTTTCTTTAACCAATAAGATTCTTCATGGTACTCTGACGTAAATGCATCACGTCATCTGGTTTTTGTTTTTGCACTAACTGCATGTTGTGCATGTCAGCAACTGGACGTTGTTAATCGAGCATGTAATAATTTTTTTTTTTAAACAATAATTAGTTGCCCAACCTATAAATTTCTTGAAAAACAAAAACGCCATAATTAATGGACATATATTAGTCCAGCGTGTTTTGAGTCACGTCTGAGTGGGATAGTTTTGGGATGATCGAACCGATCCCTGAGTTCCGAACCGGAGAGAAGGTGCGAAGATCCGGTTCTTCCCCAGACAGAGAGAGATCTGATGAATCTCCGAAACTTCAGAGGCTCTTCTGCGCTTCCTTCAACCAGGACACGACGTGAGCACGCATAATGCTGCTTTCATTTTTATCAAGTTCCTATACAGCCGAAAGAGATCCATATATGATCCATATGCGCTTAAAAATACACGAGATGCATGAGATACGGTGATAATTTGGCCCGCAATGCCGTATCACAAAACGGGGGGGAAAAACATTCCTTTAAAGCATATCTTCATTTCTAATTTATCTTTTTTCGTTTTAAAATTATTATTATTATTGTTATTGTTATTATTATTGCATGGAAATATATAGAATATGTGAATTTTTCTTTTAAAAATTACATTTTAATATAATGTAGTTTGTGTGTGTGTGTGTGTAATTATATCTAAACCTTCTTGATTAAAAATACATTTTAATATATTTGGATATATAGATTTATCTTTTTTTTCAGGTCTTTGGCTGTTGGTGGTAAGAATGGATACAGGCTTTTCTCTCTGTCCTCTGTTGACAGAATGGATTGCATTCATCAAGGAGGTAAAAACTGTCAAAATTATACAATCATATCACTGTACAACTCTTTTGATCACAGAGGCATTAATGCCTTGAGGCGGTCACAGATGTTTATTGCTGCTGCAATTTGGGAATTTTGTAAAATAAACAGAACCAAGGCAAGGGTCAGGTCATCTCAGACCATTATGTACATCAACACCTGCACAGAGCCTATGAACACTGAACAGACCAAAGAGTTGACAGAGAAATAAACAAATCGTGTTTCTGTAAGTGTAACCTGATAAAATCTGGATAAGGTCGATAAACTACTAGTTAAAGATCTGAACACACCTTCTCATTCTTAATTACTGCTGTTGTCCACATTTTAGAATAATTGCAATGTCAACACATCTTTTATTTCAGATTTTCTGAAGTAGCTTTAAACATTCCTTTTTGTAAAGAAAGCCATACATATATATGTTTTAATAAATCAAACTATCATGATTTATTTTGATTAATTATGCAGTTATGTTTTAAAATTAACAACCATATCAATGTTATTTTTTTATCACTGATATGTTTTATTAATATTTTAAATTAGCTTTTATTTATTTTTTTTTTTTCATTTTCATTTTAGTTAAAGTTTTAGTAATTTTGTATTTTTTATTAGTTTTTAGTATGTCTACATAGTTTTTATTTTAGCTTTATTTTAGTACATCAAGTTAAACTAAATGAAAATCAGAAGTGTTGCTTTGTCAACTAGCTGAAATAAAATGCAGTGACATTCATACACTTTGTGTCTTCTTTGTAATGTAGACTTTCAGTATATAATGTCTTTGTCTGTCTGTGTGTGCGATAAGCTGAAAGGCCTGATGTGTATATAGCGGAGCGACTGTTCTCCAGCAGTCTGATGGTGGTTGTGAGCAGATCCACACCCTTCAGAATGAACATCTACCATTTCAAGAAAGGCACAGAGATCTGTAACTACAGCTACTCCAACAACATCCTCGCTGTCAAACTCAACCGACAGGTACGCATTTAACCAAAACAAGTATACACACTTCCATTCAGATGATTGGGGTCAGTAAGATTTTTGTAATGCTCATTAAACTGATCAAAAGTGACAGTCAAGACATTTATAAAGACGTCTGTTTCAAATAAATGCTGTTCATTTGAACACAGTACATTGTAAGAAAAAGTGATGAGGATGTTGAAGATCTTGATGAAGATGTTTATTGCAGCATAGCAGTGACAAAGCACATGTAGTACCTTGGGTTCAACGGAGTCGGAATGAACCCAGAACATCCTAAGTTCAAACCTTTTATACATTTTCAGTTTACTACCCTTCATGTAAATGAAGTTGCTCCTGTTGTAACAGCTGTAGTCTGTATGTTAATTAAGTTCTGACACCCCTTTGTCTGAGGTGGTTCTCAGTGTCCCACACCCGCTGCCATTCTACAATTGGTGACCATTTGTGCAGTATGTGATCATCCCAAATGGTCGACAATCAACATAACTGTTGACTTCCTCCTTCTCTGTAATAATTAAGCCATTTTGGGAAATGAGCATGATCAAACATATATTGTGGAGTGGAATCTGGGTTGAGGCAGACTATAGTTTCTTACAACATGTAGCCAGGTTTGTTTTTTTTTAAAGAAAACAAGTATATAGAATAGAAAAAAAGAAAGCTAGTGAATTATTTCTGAAGAATCATGTAACACTGAAGACTGGAGTAATGATGCTGAAAATTCAGCTTTGATCACAGCAATAAATTACATTTTACTATGTATTCACATACAAAACAGTCATTTTAAATTGTAATAATATTTCATATTTTTTACTGTGGTTTTGTCCAAATAAACGTCTTTTAAAATGATGAGGCGTACATGGCTCATTACTGCATTTTGTATTTTCTTTCTTCAGAGGCTTGTAGTTTGTCTGGAGGAGGCCCTGTACATCCATAACATCAAGGACATGAAACTTCTCAAGTCTCTTCTCAACACGCCACCAAACCCCAAAGGTGAACGCTGTAACGGCCCTTTAGCGCTCAGTAAAACTACACACGGTTCAAGCATACTTTTGAGTTATTGGTGTAATAACACCTAAAACCCTGCATTTATTGCTTCAGTTGATCAAAATGTGGCTATATCTATCCAGGGGTTAAACTGGGCCAGAATGATCTGTAAATCCTCTCCTTTCTGCCAGGTCTCTGTGCACTTTCTGTCAATCATTCCAGCTCATATCTAGCATATCCAGGGAGTTTCACCGCTGGAGAAATCACTCTGTATGATGCTTTGAATCTGGTAAGAACCCCACTGAAACTTTTTTTAAAAGGAAAGCAAAGCTTATTGCAACTTATAGCTCTCCACTTTCATTATTTGTAGAATATGGTGACCGTGATCTCGGCTCACGCCAGTCATGTGGCTGCCGTCGCATTCAGTGCTTCAGGAAGCAATCTGGCCAGTGCTTCTGAAAAAGTGAGTTTGAGAAGATCATGTTCTTCATTATTTGTACTTTGAACTGATTTGATATTGTGATTCCCAGGGCACTGTTATAAGAGTTTTCAGCGTACCTGACGGAGTCAAGCTGTTTGAGTTCCGCAGAGGGATGAAGAGGTGAGAGAGCTGACATGCAGTCAGATAATGAAACACAGCTGTTATGAAACTATAGAGGGGTGTTTGTTCTGCTATAGGCACTTTTGCTGTACATACCAAGGGCTGATTTGTATCATAATTTATTAACATGTTTCCTTTTTCTCATATTAAGACTGGCTTGGAAATGTTTCAGAATTTATTTTTGCTAATTGTCAAATTTCTTGGTTTCAATAAATGTCATTTTAAAAGTGGCCTTTCTTGTCAAGCTGTAATTTTCCCACTATGAAAGTAGCCTTATTAAGACAAAAGAGTTAGTATTAATATTCATATTATTCATATTAATGTAATTAATAATTAAATTCATATTATATTCTATATTCAATAAAATAAGTTTCTTTATTTATTTTCTTTCTTTCTTCATTTATTTATTACTTCTTATTTCTTGTGTATTATATTTTATTATATAAATGTATTTTTCATTATTTTCACTCATTTATTTTTATACGATTTACTTAGTTATTTACTAGGAATCCCTCACAAGGGGATCACTACAGTCAAAAGTTTATTTGTGACCTTGGACCACAAAACCAGTCATAAGTGTCAATTTTTCGAAATTGAGATTTATAGATAATCTGAAAGCTGAATAAATCAGCTTTCCATTGAGGTATGGTTTGTTATGATAGGACAATATTTGGCCGAGATACAACTATTTGAAAATCTGGAATCTGAGGGTGCAAAAAAATCAAAATACTGAGAAAATCGCCTTTAAAGTTGTTCAAATGAAGTTCTAAGCAATGCATATTACTAATCAAAAATGAAGTTTTAATATATTTACGGTAAGAAATTTACAAAATATCTTCATGGAACATGATCTTTACTTAATATCCTAATGATTTTTGGCATTACAGAAAAATCGATAATTTTGACCCATACAATGTATTTTTGGCTATTGCTACAAATATACCCCAGCGACTTAAGACTGGTTTTGTGGTCCAGGGTCACATTTATGTAGCGCTATTTATACAGCAAAAGCTGGCCAATGTGCTTCACGTTGCATCAAAAAACATAGACCATATAACATAAGTAAAAGAGAAAAGTAAAATGGCGTAACAGACAAAATACAGGCGACGTGATGAAAACATTAAAAGCCAGTGACGAGTAATGAGTTTTTAGTAATGACTTAACGAGAGGATAAAGTCAAAGGCTTGAGGACGAATGAAAGGCTGAACTTTGGTCAACAGATGGAGGTGGAAAAACAAGATCTGACAACTTTTTACAAGTTTACTTGCTTGCAAGCTCATATCAAGCTCATCAAAAAGTTTGAGATCCCCTGAATTCACTTTTCAATTTTATGAGTGGCATTTCCTGTCAAGCTGTAATTTTTACAAAGCATCCAGCTATGAGATTAGCTTTAAAAAGACAAAAAGGAGTTGGCCATTTTATTCCAAAACTGTTTAAAATGCATTTTAATCATGAATCCTAGTGAACACAATGCTTCATTTGAGTTGTGATGAAAATGACACTAAAGTGTCTAATCAAAAGTTCCCGTAGTTTACGAGACACCCAGAATGAAACGCTAGAGTTCATACCTGAAAGATCTGTTCGTCTTTGTGTTTAGGTATGTCAGCATCAGTTCCCTGTCGTTCAGTGCTGATGCACAGTTTCTCTGTGCCTCCAGTAACACAGAAACCATTCACATCTTCAGACTGGAGCACCACAGTCCCAGGTTTGATATGATGTGCATAATTTAATGCAGCAGAATATAGGCTTTTGTAGCTTTATGACACCTTCGTGATTTCACGTGTGCTCTCATTTAAACAGTAAGTTTAAGTCTCCATCATGGTCTGCATATATGGGGAAGATGTTTTCAGCGGCCAGCACCTACCTTCCCTCTCAGGTGTCGGATATGATGCATCAGGACAGAGCGTTTGCTACCGTTCGCCTCAGTGTGGCCGGCGTGAGGAACATAGCGGCTCTTTCCACGTGAGTCCAATGCATTACTGTATATGAGATGAGATGAGGAAATACTTGAATGTCTATATCATCGTCTGCAGGATCCAGAAGCTTCCGCGTCTTCTGGTGGCCTCACTAGATGGTCATCTCTACATCTACAATGTAGATCCTCAGGAAGGAGGAGACTGTCATTTAGTGAAGAAGCACAGGTGAGCCAGTACTGAAAATGACACATTAATAATTTGTTTTAAAAATTCAAATTGTATGTGCATTGACTAATTTACTTCATTACAAATTTGACATTCAATGTCCAAATTTAAACAAATAGATTTAGTTTTTCATTCAGTTTGATACACAGTAAGCCATAAAATATATAATTGATTTACCGTTAATATATGATTGATTTTTTTGTCCAATCTGATTCACAGTAAACCATAAAATATATAACTGGTTTACAATTATTTTTTGTCCAACTTGACACACAAAAAAAAATATAGCATTGATTTTACAGGGTTATAATTGATTTAAAGTTTTTTTTTTTTCAATTTGATACACAATAAGCCATAAAATATATAAATGATTTACAGCTTTATTTTTTGGCCAATTTGATTCACAATAAACATTAAACTACTGTTTTTTGTCCAGTTTGAATCACAGTAAACCATAAAATGTATAATTAATTTACAGGGTTTTTTCCCCCAATTCGATACACAATAAGCCATAAAATATATAATTGGTTTATAGTTTTTGTCCATTTTGATACACAATAAACAGAAAACATGTTTTCATACATACATTTCATACATTTTACAGTTTTTAATTGTTGAAAAATTAACAATAAACTATTAATAATGATCAATAATAAACCATAAAATATCTACTTGATTTAAAAATCACAGTTAAATTACTGTTTTTTCATCCTATTGGATTCACAGTAAACCATAAAATATATAATTGTTTTAACTTTTTTTTCCCTCCAATTTGATAAACAATAAGCCATAAAATATATAATTGATTTACAGGGGGTTTTTTTTGTCAAATTTTATGCACAATAAACATTAAAATTCACAGTTGAATTACCATTATTTTGGTCAAGTTTGAATCACAGTAAACCATAAAATATATAATTGATTTACAGTTTTTTTTGTCCAGTTTGATTCATAATAAGCCATATAAATGAGGCTATTAGCTTTTCATAAAGGTCACTCAAAATCAAATTCCCATGTAAATATATTCACGGCTTTGATTGAAGCTTTAGCTTTTGACATTTGAAGCGCCGATGGTCAAACCTCTAGATGAATTTGCATTTCTTTCATCCATCAGACTATTTGACAGTGATGATGAAACAGAACTGGAGGCTGGAAGTCCATCATACGCAGCAACTGTTGCCACGAGCACGAATCCAGACTCTCCGTCTTCTAGTTCCCTCACAGGTGCATCACATGCCCCATAAGAATACATCAAATATCTATTTTTTCAGCACTTTGTAAGGTACTTCCTGAGGATTTATAGCTAAATGAGATCGTGGTTCCTTCAGGTTTCTCTGAGGATGTTGGTGTGAAGAGAGGAGAGCTGATCCCAGAACATGAGTTTGCGGATGGGCCCGTCCATCTGGATGATGAACAGGAGTTTCCTCCGGTTAGCTTTCAGAACAGCTGAAGACTCAATCTTCATGGCTCTTCAAAACACATTTCAGTCAGGCTTCACTACCATCGGATGGCATCTTTGAGGAATGCTGATTGCTGTATGTACAGCAGTTTGGGTGTAAATATCATAGCTGTTGATCGAATCATGTTGAAGTAAATAACAGATGTAGATTCAGGGTTACCAGCTCAGGCCAACCTTTTACAAATACATTCACATTATGAAGTGTGTCTAAACTAGAGCAGCTCATAGATGTGTGTTTAATGCATTTGCCAATTCTAACTACAACTGTGAACTCAGATTTTGCCACAGATGTCTGTATATGCTGGCTAAAATGCTATATTATTATGCTTTTCACTGAAACAGGGAGTGAAACTGATTTTTATGAATGACAGAAGTTGTATGATTGCCTGCAGGAGGCTGAAAGTCAAAACAAGATCAGATTTTGAAATGTGTGTAAACAAGCAGTTTACATACAGTGTACTGTAAGTACAGTATGAGTGTCAAACCGCTACAATAAAAGTTGTATCAAAACCTTCATGTCGATACATTTTAGTGTTGACCAGATTAAATATGTTCGTTTTTAGGATTTCGAGTTTAAATTGACATAGCTAGGAATGCTAGAAAAAGAGATGATTTCACATTTCAGGGGGATAGAAAACCAATGTCATGGATTAATGTTTTTACAGTCTCCAGTCCATTTAGTCAATGTCACAGTGTTGTTGATTTGAATATGGGACCGTAACCTGATAAAATAAAGTTGCCAAAATGAAAACTGTTTGCATGTTTGTGTTGGGGATGATATGCTAAAAATATAGAAATGCAACACTTAAACACAAGGTTTGCAAACATTATTTTTCATCGTCATCTGAATTATTTATCAGATGGCATAGAATAATTAAAGTAAAATTAATAGATTAATATATATATATATATATATATATATATATATATAATACTGTAGAATAATGTATAACTTTAAAAAAGTATGGAAATCATATACTTTAAAAAGAGTATACTTACAAATAAAAGTGTAGGCCTATTAAATTTACAATAAATGCAATTATCTGAACTCAATGTTTCATAATTTGTTATCTTTGAAATGTGGTTAAAGTGTTACTGCTGAATGCACAAGCATCATAAACTAAACTATATTTTAATAAACTGTATTTTATTGTCATTTCTATTGAAACCCATATGTCATGTATTTAAATATATTTAGAATTACAGATTCGTAATAATGAAGTTTTTTAGTACATTTAAAATATATTAACTTTAAATATAATATCAAGTAGAAATTATCCTTTAAAATGTTCAAAATGTTCTTTTTTTAAAAAAAAAAAAAGTACTTTAAAGTAGTACTCTACACTTTAAGTACACTTAAGTGACCTTTTATTAATATTATTTTATCTGCAAGTAGTTTTTTTCCAGTTTTTACTTAACACTTAGAAATATACTTGTAAGATTTTTTTTAAAGGTAATTGCGAAGTGAAAAGGGTAATTGCGACTTTTTTATCTAACAATTCTGACTTTTTTTCCGAGAAAAACGGTCAGATTTGTACGGAGCCCGGCACGTCACCTGTAGAAAAAAAAAAACAATCCGTGGCGACGTTTTGCAATCCGTCCCCTCAGTTTATAAACCGTGCTCACGAATTCAAAAACTGTTCCCTCGGTTTAACAAACCGTGCCCACGGATTAATAAACCGTACCCACGAATTTACAATCCGTGCGCTCAGATTATGTAAACCAGGGGTGTCAAACTCAGTTCCTGGAAGGCCACAGCCCTGCACAGTTTAGATGCAACCCTAATTAAACACACCTGATCCAGCTAATCAAGTCATTAAGGCTTATTTGAAAACTACATGGTATGTGAGTTGGAGCAGGGTTGGAACTAAACTCTGCAGGGCTGCGGCCCTCCAGGAACTGAGTTATTCCTATATTACCCTGGTTTTTGAATCATTCTTACCGAATTCATAATCGCATTCATGCCCAGCTTTAGCAATCGTTCACAGTTTGTAAACTATTACTCACAGATTCATTTTGAGGAAACAGCAAGCTAGGGCCTTCGTGTTGTTTAACAGCCTATTATTTATTGTATTATAATGTATGGAAATTAGGCCCACAGCAAATTGTCTTAAGTGATTCTCTTCAGCTCTGGCCAACGGAGTACGAGGTGAATAAACGATTTAATAAGAAAGATGTGCGTCAAATCTTGTTTAATTTACAATGATAATCTTAGCACTTGGTGTGTATGTCGGCGTGGCATTGTGACTGACTTTCAGGTAATTTTGTTTCTCTTTTGTAAGTTGTTTTGGATAAAGCATGTTCTAAATGCATGGGGCCTAACCTAAATGTATGAATGATACACGAATAAATTGCGCCATTCTATCCCCAAGAAATTATAGGTACAAAAATGCATAAAAATTAACTATAAATACTTTTTAATATATTAAAGCATACCACAATCTATTACTACAAATTTAAAGTATCTAATTTTAAAATTATTAAAACTACCTAAAAACACTGAAAATATAGCATTTGTACATGTCCCCAGTATCTATGATACATTTTAACATGAAATACGCTAATTTAAAATCAACCAGAAATCATTTAATTTTAGAAATTTTTTGTGTGCCTCCATATCTCATGTGCTTCTAATACATTTATTTCAAAATAAATTTATAATATTTTAGATAAAAATTTTAGTTGTGTCCCAGTTTCATTCACTCCTATTGCCTGTACTATATCCCTCTAAAAAACTAGGAAAATCCACAAGTTTTACATTTCCAACATAATATTGCAACATACTTGTCTTCTGAAGGCTATGAAATGATCAAGCATGAGATCTTGTTTTCTTTTCATGTTGATGATATTGTAATGGTAGCTGGGAGGCGTCATTGCATAATATGACTACTGCCCTGTTCACCTAATTTATTTCTTAGATTATTTGCTGTTTGCTTGTTTTATTTTAAAAATAAAATCTTTGGTGAATCACTATAATTTTGAATATTGTCATAATATTAGTAATAATGCATAATGGCTAGATTATATGTATTTGCTAATTTTATCCTAAAATCTGTTCTGTACTTTCAGTCTTGTTATATATATATATCCTACACTTGTATATAGTAGCTGAGTAAAAGTAACAGGGTAAAGTAGATGTCATGGACATTAACTGTAAATATTATGCTATCCATATATAGACAAAATATTTTTTTCTCAATGTTTGGCTTTTTATCCACACTGAGACAATGCTTTTTAGAAAACTTTATGGACATTACCATTGTTATTTATATTACATTCCAGCAAGTATGACAGAAAATATATGATTTCTGCAATCTGCGGCAATTAATAATGTATTAGACTCATATATTGTAGGCTGCGTTTTAACAAAAACAATATCTAGAAAAATGAAATGTATTGACATCAGGATTTATTATTTCCAATATCATTTAACAGTGTTTGCTATTTTTATTATTTATATCTTATCTCATAACCCTAACAAAAACTTCTACAGACCACTAGATGTAATCATGGCCTTTTTTATAATGAGGTCAACTCACAGTTTAGCCGTTCAACCACTATATATCCATGGGGCGTTAATACCCTGACATGTGTAGTCAAACACACATGCTATTATAATGGATACTCCTTCCTGTTACCCATTTCATTCTGTTACTAAATAGTTTTTTCTTTGGAAAATAAGAAGTTAAACCATACTATTTTTAAATTAAACAATAAACTATCATTTATCCAATAATTTAATAAATAGCATCATAGAAAATTGATACACTTGAGGTTTGAGTCGCCTTAAAAATGAAAAAAGAAAAAATAGAGTTTGTGAGTAAAATACGCCTTGTGTAGATAAAGTAAGTTTTTTTTTTTACCATGAAACCAACAATTTTCCTTAAAATAAACACCTGCTTGAGAGGAAAGCAAAGAATTTGTTGACATGCTACAACAACAGCAAAGAGTTTGAGTTTTGGTAACAGGACTGAGAAAAATGCATCCATCTTACACTTAAAAAATGTGTAAAAAAAATTAAATAAAGTTACCTGAGATAGGCCAATACAGATTTTGAATAGTTAAACATGTGTATTACTAGATTCAGTATTTAAAAAAGATAGAAAATATATTTTTTTAAAAGAGTTTTTGAAGCAAATGGCACCCATTCGGTGGAATGGCCCGTATAATAATAATAATAATAATAATAATAATAATTTATTATTATTATTATTATTAATAATAATAGGCTAAATAAATGAGTGCACTTAAGACAGTAAAATGTTTATCATAAAATAATTCATGAATGCTTTCTTTTTAAATAACCTTTTACAGTTTTGGAAATGTGTTTGTGTAGCTACTATTCATTCTTAACATGAAGACTTATTTTGGTGATTTTATTATACTAAGCTTTTTCCCCCATAGTTAGATGCATGTTTCACTGTTAATGTTAGGTCTATTATAACATTGCATTCAGTTAGAGAGCAAAGGAATGACAACATAACCGGTACATTGTTTGTTTTGTATTGCTTTTTACCTTCTCCTCTTGAAACTCTGTCGTTTTTTTTTAGAAAATTCAGGAAATTTTCTATTCTTTTTAGCGTTTATTTAGCACAGGCGGCGATGTTTTATCCTAATTGGTGTGTAAAATATGGGGCGGGGCCACTAATCCGTGAGTTTGCCTGATCGTGGGAACGGATTTTGCGGCGATACCTGATTCAAAAGCCGAGGTACAGTTTTGCAATAATCTGAGCGCACGGACTGTAAATTCGTGGGTACGGTTTGTTAAACCGAGGGAACAGTTTACGAATTCGTGAGCACGGTTTATAAACTGAGGGGACGGATTGCAAAACCGTCGCCACGGATTGTTTTTTTTTTTCTCCTACAGGTGACGTGCCGGGCTCCGTAGATTTGTGAGATAAAGAGTCGCAATTACTTTTTTTTTTTTTTTTTTCATTAAGTGACGGAAACGGCTGGACATTCAGTACTTCTTTTTCACAAAAGTAACTGCAGATGATGAATGATTTTCCATGAGCGCAAACAGTAAACTCCCTACATAGACGATATTCTCGCGCACTCTCTAGAGTCACCGCGCTGGTTTTGTGACGCAGCCAGCGTGTCGCGGCCGCAGTGCATGCTGGGATATGGCGAGCGCCCTCAGCTCCTCCCCACGTGTTTGAGTGACTGCAGCGCTGCGATCAGCAACATGGCAGCAATAGCAGCGGCTCTTCTCATTCACACGCACAGAGAGATCCTCACAGCGACCAACTGAAGAACTTCACCACAAATTCACGATCGCTGAGTTTAGCGCTCGAAGCGCCAGTCTGCTGACGCACAGCTCGGATCGCAACTTCAGCGTCAGGCTTTTGTTGATTTAGTGGACCAGCGAGGCCTCGGTAAGTGTGTGTCAGTTGTGTTCAGAACAAGCTGGTAGTCACAGTGTCGTATCAAAAGTTTCATACGTATAAAAAACATGTATATAAACACAGAGATGGCGAATGTTATGAATTTGAGGCGAGCTGAGGGGGCATTTGGTTGTGTTTATCTGTGGAGAGCTGCTAACTCATTTTAGCATGTTGTTTGGTTTGCTGACTCTGGCAGATTCCCCTCATCTGTGCTTTATTTCAACTTTTTTACTTTTACATTTAATGTGTTTCACTGTGTTATAATGTTGCTGGCTGTCAGTATCGTGTTGCACGCCCTTGCATCATTCACTAAACATGAGTCGCCTGGTAATTATCATGACAAATAGTGATTGATTGACAGTTACAAATGAGTAGATTACATAAACGTGTATATGGAAAGTACACTATATTGCCAAAAGTATTGGGTCACCTCCTTCTAATGAACAGGTTTGACTACTTTAGTAATTTCTATGAGTACAAATCTTAATGTTTAAGCATATAATGATATTCTAGGAAATTGTGTGCTTCTAATTTTATAACAGTTTTGGACAGACCTTTTCAACATAACATGACGAGCGCATATTATCAGGCGAGGTTCAAAAAATGATTGATTCAGTCAGTGTGGAAGAACTTGACTGAGGTGCATAAAACCAAGTCCACAATCAGATTAGACACTGGCTCTGTTGTGACACAACCAAGTAGAACGCTGAGCAAACTCATCACCAAACACCAGTGACTTATACATACACTATATAGACAAAAGTATTGGGACACCCCCTTCTTTAGAACAGAAAAATGCACTTCCAAATCTGTGGCAACAACGATGGGAACATAATTCATGTATTTAAAAATTGTATTTTCATCTCTGTTGCAACAGTGTTGGAAGTGTCTAAAATGACTGAACCCATATGTACAAGTCATTGGTGTTTGATGTGTTAACAATGTGAGTGAGTGCAGGTACAACTGCAGGAGAAATGGCTTGAAGGAAGTGAGATGGAATAGGATCAAGTGGACAAGTAGTAGGTTGACTGGAAAGGATGAGTTTAGAGACTTCTGCCTCAGAGAGTGGAGAGAAGGATGTGAACGAGTGTATACTTACTATACCTAGTATAGTGTGTACTTAATATCCTAATGATTTCAGGCATAAAAGAAAAATCGATCATTTTGACCCATACAATGTATTTTTGGCTATTGCTAAAAATATGCCCGTGCTACTTAAGACTGGTTTTGTGGTGCAGGGTCACATATTAGGGCTGTGCAATTAATCAAATTCGAGTATCATGCGCATCTCCTCAGCAAAGCCGGTTCCGCGATTAGCAGTAAATCGCCATTACCTGTTTTCAGATGGAACAGCATTTACTACACAGAGCCATAGTACACTGACAAGCTAGGCAATATCGCGTTCATAACAGCAGACGAATCGCTTTCGATTTTGAATGCGATATTGCCTAGCTTCTCAGTGAACTATGGCTGCGCATGATGATCGAATTTGATTAATTGCACAGCCCTATCATATATATATATATATAATAATGTGTATATATATATATATAATAATGTATATGTGTATATATTTATGTCTGTGTGTGTGCAGGTTTGAAGTCCACTAGCGGCGGTTCCTCCTCCGGTCTTCATTATGGCCAGTGGAGACGATGATGATCCAATTATACAAGAGGTAGTCACCGTAGATGTTGTGAACATGCTGAACTTCTACAGGATGATCAAACTGCAGTGACATTGTTTTTAGCATCTATATCATTCTTACTGCTCTTTCTCTTGTTAGATTGATGTATATCTGGCCAGAAGTCTCGTGGAAAAGCTGTATTTGTTTCAGGTAAGAATGACAGATAATATTCATGTAGAAGAAGGTTGTAGCTAGTGGTTATCTGATATCAAATCTGATATAAGAGCTGTTAATATATATGTATTGTAGTTTAATGATAGCCAATGACATATTTGGGGTCAGTATGATTTATTTTAAAGAAGACTTTTTTGCTCACCAAGGCTGCATTTATTTGATCAAAAAAAATGTTAAAAGCAGTAAAATTATGAAGTATTTTTAGAAATTAAAATAACTCTTTTTCTGTGTGAATATATAGTAAAATGTAATTTATTCCTGTTATCAAAGCTGAATTTTCAGCATCATTACTCCAGTCTTCAGTGTCACATGATCCTTCAAAAATTCATTCTAATATGCTGATTTGCTGCTCAAAAAATATTTCTGATTATTATCAATGATGAAAACAGTTGTGCTGCTTCATATTTCTGTGTAAACCGTAATACATTTTATTGTTCAGGATTCTTTGATGAATAGAAAGTTCAAAACAACAGCATTTATTTGAAATCGAAATCTTTTGTAATATTACTGTCACTTTTGAATTTTCGATTTAATACAAAGGATGCAGCAGATTTGTTTATTGACTGATAATCCTTAAATATCAGCTTGTCTATCACTGGTTGCATATCTTATGTAGTCACCGTTGTTCACCTTTTTAACCTTTTCTTCTCCAGTACCCAGTGCATCCTGCTTCTATGAGCTATGATAATGTGACTCATTTAGCGGCCAGAATTAAACCCAAGCAGCAGAAGGTAAGCTGGTTTTCACTGCTCGTTACTGCAGTTTCTCCTATTAAAACACACAGAGCTCACGTTTTTCCTCTCTGCATCCAGGTTGAACTGGAAGTGGCCATGGATACCATGAGTCCGAACTACTGCCGCAGTAAAGGCGAGCAGATCGCGCTCAATGTGGACGGCACGTCCTCGGAGGACTCCAACGTTTACTCGACGTGAGGAACATCAGCCTTTCTGATGTGTACAGCCAGACTTTGGTGTTTGTAGTTTTAATCTTTTCCTTCTGCTTAAAGGAAAATGATGGACAAGCAAACGTTCTCCTCGATCCAGGCGACCACTAACACATCCCGCTACGCTGCGGCTGTGTTTCACAAAGGTTGGCTTTTGCAGTGTTGCGTTCCTGTGGAGTAGAAGCAATTAGCATGAATGTAGTAATGTGATGATCTGTTATTGATGTTCTGGTGGCAGGAGAGCTTCATCTCACTCCCCTGCAAGGAATTCTCCAGATGAGACCCAGCTTCACCTATCTGGATAAAGCTGATACTAAACATAGAGAAAGAGAGGCGGCCAATGAAGGTACAGGGTGTTTTTGGGTCACTTGTGTTTTTTGTTTTTTTTTGTCTGGTCTAATTTTGATCTTAGAGGGCAAATGAAGATTGTATATCAAACATTTTTCTTCTTTTCTTTCTATCAGATTACTACAACTAAAAATTAGCACCATTAAAAGAAACATAAACATTAACTGAAATAAACATTACCTGAAATCGAATAAAATATATATTTTTATTTCAGCTAGTTGCCAAGACAACATTTATTTTTTTAAATTTAGTTTATCTGATCTGTTTCTAATAAAATTTATATAGACATTTATTGAAAAAAGACAAAAACATAACAAAATTACTAAAACTAAAATGGAAAATAGAAAAATAAATGATTCAAAATATTAATAAAACTATTAATATAAATATTATAGTATGGCAGTGATACTAAAATAACACTGTTTAAAAATACATTTTATTTGTCACCAATACATACGATGTGCAGTGAAATGCTTTTTTTAACTCTCTAAACATTGAATACATTTTAACAGAAGAATAACATAGAATCATAAAAAAATGTACGCAAGTCAGAATAAAAAATATAAAGAAATCGGAAATAGTTTTAAAACAATGTAGGGAAGGGGGAAAAATTATATATATATTTAGAAAGAAAGAAAGATTTGGTATATATACAGATACAATATAACAGCACATATACTTACTTGCCAGCAATCTGCCAAAATAAAAGCTTGCTGGTTTTAGGTTTGAAAATGTTGAAAATTCATATAAAAAGCAAAAAAAATAAAATGTAATAATTAGCATTGTATTTTGAAATGTTCTAAAATAATTGTGTTTTTATTCAAAAATAGAAACAAAAATAATTAAACTATTTTTTTGTTTATTTGATTAAAAAAAAAAATTAAAAGTACGATAATACTGTTGTTACTATTATTAATTATTTTATTTTTTATAGTTGTATTTAATGGGTCGCACTATGTGCAGTGTGAGCACCAAACCAAATCTCAAGGTGCACTTATGAGAACCAGGCTGGAAAACTTATGTGCACCCCTGAATATTTGAATATTATGGAATTATGAGCAGTATGTAAGATGCATTATTAAGATTAACTAATGAGTGTTTCCACTGACAGCTGGAGACTCTTCTCAGGATGAGGGAGAAGATGATGTTAAACAAATCACTGTAAGACTTCATGCAGTTGTTTTCTCTTTTGGAAACTATAGAACAAAATGCTGAGTCATGATCTGTGTTTGAGCCTGTGCTCATGCTCATTGCTTTTGTTTACTTGCCCTTTAACCAGGTGAGGTTTTCTCGGCCCGAGTCAGAACAGGCCCGTCAGCGCCGCATCCAGTCGTACGAGTTCCTGCAGAAGAAGCAGGCTGAAGAGCCCTGGGTTCACCTGCATTACCACGGTATAAAGGTGTGTGTGATCATGTGGCCCGCTGCAGCACACTTGACTGACGTGTCCTAACACTGTAAAACATCTGCATCATTTTTACAGTTCAGAAATCATATTTGTTGCGCTTATGAAGACTTCTTGAAATCACAGTAAACATGCCGTCTAAGTGTTTGAAAGTGAAGAACTTATGACATAAATTTTAGTATTAGAACTTGTAGTGTAAAAAAAAAAAGTTATAATGAAGTATTAATTTTTTTTTTTTACAACTTTTTTAGAATTAATTAATAACAGTAATAATAGTAATAACTTTGTTATATTTTTTTATTATTATTATTAATGATGATGATGATAATACTAATAAATTGTGATTTTTGTTTCTAAAAACTTTTTCAAATTGCATGTCATTTGACCATTAACCAACATCAGAGAACTGCGAACATGCAAATGTACTGTTAAATTATTGAAATATTAGCATAAAATCTCTGGAACTTCAAGTAAGGATTGGTTTTCAATATGTGGTGTTTTTATTTTTATTTTATTTTTTATTTTTTATTTTACAGTACAATTACAAATAATAATAATAATAATAATAATAATAATAATAATAATTATTAAGCATTATTATTATTGTTAATTATGATTGGGTTTATAAAAAATGAGTGTTTGGAACAAGAAAGTGAAATGTTTATCATATCACAGGTCAAATCGCAATGTAATTGCAATATTGTATAATGGCGAAGTAATTGCAATAATGTATGATTTTCAGTCCTATATAAGAATAATTTTAAAAATAATTAAAATAAATCTTCAAATATTGGATCAAATATTTTACTTGCATGTCATGTGAACATTAACCGACATCAGAGAACTGCGAATGTTAAATTAAATGTTAAATTATTGAAATATGAACTTATGAAATGAAATCTCATCTGACAAAAAACGTTAGAGAATCATTTAGTATCTGTTATATTCTTTATGCATTCTCATTTATTCTGATTGATCTTTAGGATGGACGTTCTGAGCACGAGCGCCAGTATCTCTACTGCCAGGCCATGGACACCGCAGAAAACACAGAACTGGTGAAAACACCACGGTGAGTGCCTTCTGTCATTTACCCATGAACACTGGAGGATCTGTTTGTGAAATACATGTTCATCTGATGTATTTTTGTTCTCTCCTCAGTGAATATCTGTCCATGCTCATGCCTCCTTTGGCTGAAGAAAAAGTGTAAGTAGAAGAGCGTTCAGTAGGATGCAGTGAGGTGTATTTGTCCCATGTTCCTCTTCTTATTTTGAGGTCTCGTCCTCTAGCATCAAGCCCACGGGCCCCAGTAACGTGCTCTCCATGGCCCAGCTCCGCATGCTGCCTCTGGGGGAACAAGTCAAGACGCTGATGAAGAACGGTGAGCTTGGGTTTCGTCATCGTTTATGGTCTTTTTCAGGCATCCTCAATCTGGTTCCAGACCCTGATTTAGTTCCATCTGAGCTGCAAGATATAATAACAACAAGTAGCACTAAGATTTCTACAGTTTAAAGGCAGGGTAGGGGATTTGGTTCAGAAACATTTTTTGTTATGCTAGTTGAAATCTCTTCACATCCTGACAGCAATCACTAAGTTAAGTGCTCTAAATGTATTTCTATCATCTGTGGAAGGCGTAGGACCATAAAATGTTCGTCCAATCATATCCCTCGGTCTGAGGGCTACGATAGGCTGTCCTTTCTGCCTGTCAACGTATGTATTTTCATACCTCTGCGCACTCTGTTTGTGCCAACATGATACATCATCAATGCGGTCCATTACGTAGGGCTCTATGAAATCTGTTTTATTTTTTCCCAAAATCTGTTTTTTTTTTTTCCCCGTTTTAATTTTTCTAGACTCTGTTTTAATGGTTAAATTTAAATTTTATTCATCAAAAAGCATGTGTAATTAACCGAAATCACAAACTTACAAGTCAGTTTTATTTTTTCAGTTTTCCATAAATTTTTCTGGATTCCATTTTAATGGTTTTATTAAATATTAATAATCAAAAGCATCTCTAATTAATTGATTTTATTAAAAAAAAATAATAATAATAATAAATTATTATTTTATTTATTTCGTTTTTCCCCCAGAAATACTGTGTCGTGTATTTACATTTTTCTGCTAAATAAATTCTGGTGAATAATTTTTCTGGTAAATATTCCTTTAAAAATAATGTTTTAATAATAATTGTATTATTAGTAGTAGTACTATCATTACATCAAGTAATATTTCTGTGATGGTTTCTTCAAGTTAATCCGAACTTTTATTTTGACGGGTTGCTGTGAAGACGTTTAGGTTTCTGTTTGTATATGATATGACTATTGTTTTTCTCAAGAGAAATGGTAAAATCCACATGAAGTTCTAGAGATTGTTTATATGTTCGTGTACTCCTATATTGAGGCGGCAGAGGCTGAAATTTACAGTTTTGATTTAACTGTACTGACCTATTTTTATTCGTCCAAAATTTGCCAAATTGTGTGACATTCCGCGTTATACAGTAAATTCCATTTTTATGACTAGATTCTGCGATTCCGTCCGCATTTTCCACATTGTGGAAATCACAGGGCCCTAATTATGCTGTTGCAGAGTGAGCGAGAATGGAAGCGTTATTATTGTATTATCGTGCGCTTTGTACTGTAATGTTTTCTCACCGGTGAATGAGACCTGAGGTAATCTGACAGCACTGACGCTGTCTCATCGTGTTCCTGTTAGCCTCTGCTCTGCTTCCTGTGTGCAGTCATGTGTTTTGGAGGAGGTGTGGCTTTGGAGAGTGATTTGCTGGGAGGGTGAGATCTTATGCATTCAAAGCTAGCTTGCTATCGCTAGCCTCTCTGTAAAGTGAGCAGCTTCTGCCATACATGGGTGTCTAAATTAAAAATAATTATAGCCTAATAAAACGTCTGATCTCTCCTTTCAATATTCAATCCAATTGAGGTCAACTGATAAAAAAAAAAAATTACTTTTTATGTGTAGTAATGACTATTTTAACTGTTTAGGATTTTTTTTCTTTTACAAATTAGTGCTGTCCAGATCGAAATGTATAACTGTTCCAAAAAAGCATTGTCCAGCCCCTTGCTGAAACCGAACCTCTTAGAACTTTAATTGAATACCCCTGGCAAAGTTTTTCAGTCTCTATATAAGTGTTTTCTTTTGCTTGTAGTCAAGGTGATGCCGTTTGCCAATCTGATGGGGCTGCTGGCCTCAGGAACGGACTCCACCGCAGTACTGCGCTGCATCCAGCAGGTGGCGCTGCTCGTCCAGGGCAACTGGGTCGTGAAGAGGCGAGGATGCTGTTTGTCGTCTTTTCTGCATAGAGTTAATGCATGATGTTTTAGTAGATGAAGTGCTAAAATTCAGTTTTTTGTCTTTGACAGTGATGTGCTGTATCCCAAAAACACCTGTAGTTCCCACAGCGGCGTTCCTGCTGAAGTGCTCTGTCGTGGCCGAGACTTTGTAGTAAATTTCATTTGTTTTCTTTCTTTTGATTTTCTCCACATGAACAGATTGCATCATACAATTACAGATACCATTGATTGATATCATTAGCTCTATATATACACATTAATGTGTAATCTGCCTCTCTTATTAATATTAAGGTCCATGCTGCAAAAGAGACAGAACAAGGTTACTTACAAGTAAAGTAGAGTAAGGTTATATAATAGTGGAACTGTCACATGATGCAGTGTATGCATGGACAACATGAAAAAAAAAATAAAAGAAAGGAGAAATATACTTAGTGTAAGCAAAAACAGCAGCAATAAACCTAAAAATAAAAATATTAATAGTTAAAAATGTTGATATAATAATTATAATAATGATAATAGTAGTTACTTGAATGAATAAGAGCAGTAAACAGCTTGTCATCCAGCAGTATTTGCAGTTTAATTTCACAAGTGTAAGGGTGAGTTTTTTTTTTTTTTTTTTTTTTTTTTTTTTTTTTTTTTTTTTGT
>JAFVLL020009077.1:0-10290 GCA_021397915.2 Tor tambroides
AGCGTCTTGACGAAAAGTAATTATTAGCCCCACTGTGAAGATTCGGCCATCTTGGGTCCCCTCAGAAAGCCGCTACGGGGTTTCCTATGTTGCGGGCGCAGGGCCGCCACAGTTTAAAGACACAGTGCGCCAAAATGACCAGCGCAGACACACTGGTGTTTCGTAACACCAAACACTCACTGCTGGAGAAAAAGAAAGGGACATGGAGAGGAATGTGAATGAGGGTGAAAGTAAGCTCGAAAACTAATGACTGCTAGAACTAATGACTGCTAGAGCACGCGTAAAAAGAATAAACCCCATACTGTTTTTGTCATTCTGTTGAATGAAATGCAGATGTGTAGAGTTGTGCTGTTGTTTTTGTCTCCGAGAACAAAGTACAGTACACTGTAGTTTCATTAATTCCAGTCATTATAAGTACCTACTCTGGTCAACTGGTCCAGTCTCAGCTTTGGAATAGGGTTAACCAAGTAAACAAAGTCCTTATAATATCATAGCCAGTGTGGTCAACCAGCCATGGTTGCACCACCAGCTCAGATATTATGTAACTGTAAAAAAAAACTGTAAAAATGACTTAATAACTACATGTTTAGTGTTGCTCGTCCATGCAAAACTCACCACCACAAATGCTAAGGTGTTGGTGTCGCCAGGGCTTTGTTGTGTGGTTGCTAGTGTGTTGTGGGTTGTTGCTATGTGGTATGTGCAGGATGAGTGATTCTGAATTCAGCCTCTGTTAAAAGTATATTCCCATCTGTCATGTTAACAGAAATGATCATCAATCATTTGCAAAATCACCTGGAAATGTTAAAGTCAGCATGAAATGAAAATTCACCTTATGTTTACTAAATTCACCCTAATGATCTTATTGTGAACTATTTATCCATTCATGTGTGTGTTTGTTCATTTATTTATTTTAACCTTGTGATTTTTAATCAAAATGTCATAATTTGATCTTCCAGTGAACTGACCGACTTCTATCATTTAGTCTGCTTAAATATCACCCCTTTCTTACAATTGACCTCAAGCTTGCATTCATTTTTGCCTCCATCCAATCAGCAACAGATGGATGGAACCAATTCACATCCTACATTTTTCTGATAATGTGTTTTTACTCTGATGTACATCACAATATGGAATAAAAGATCTGTTGCTTCTTCTGTTACGTCATGACTTTATGGTGCAAATAGAGGGACCAACGCAGTCATGGCAGTTGATTACTACTTTATGTTTTGGCGAGTTGGTGCAATCAAATTTTATGTTTTTATACAATCTGCTTTCACCTAATTGATGGTTAGGTTTAGGGATTGATTTCACTTCCTTTTTATATATAAAAAAAGTTTCCATAAAAATCACAAATGTGTGTGTGTGTTTGTGTGTGTTAAACACTGCAGTTTCCCATTCAGAAATTGGGCTAAGAAGCGCAAATCAAGTTAGACTGGCCATGCCAGTTGGGGTTAAATTCCAAATCTGTTACAAAAATTGTTGTAGCTTTATCTTACACTTCTATCTAGTATTATTGTGTTTATTGGTACTTTAAAGTTTTGTGCTCAGCCTCAGCTGTTTCCTTAGTTGCCCAGTAACTGTCATAAACAGAATGCATGCACTTCCTCACAAGCTGGTAAGTAGTTTCCAATAACATTGAAACTACTCAGTGGATCATATAACCCACAGAACAGAAAGAAACTCTTTGGGGTTTCCAATACGAGCACCAAACATAATCACAAATATCAGTCAAAAAAGTACTAGTAACCTACTGGTCTCAGTAATTACACAATTACTGCTAAGGCAATTTAATACTTTATTTCAAGAGAAATGTTGATCAGATTTTTAACACATCATAATGAAAGCCCTAGAAATAACATGAACTTAGAAATGATTTTGTACTAGGTACAAAAGTAGAGTATTTCAGAGATTAATTTGTTCAGCAAGTTCTTATCTGAACAATTAACAGTGTAGCTGATAAACAGGACATTCATGCCACAGTACAGTGTGCTGCTGACTGAAAGTTGAAAAACAGGACAGTCATGCTGCACTGTATGATGTTATTCGCATTTGTTTCAGAAGACACCAGCTGCTTTTAGACTGAAACTTTCCCCATGTTCCTTAAAGGAGTTGTGATCTGGATTTCTAATTTTCACTAAAATCTCATTTTTAGTCATGGTCAGGATATAAAATTGAGGCATCTGTTTAAGTTCTCAAACACAACCAGGTCTGCGTATCATTAAATATTTTTTTTCAATTTTAATATACTTTAAGGTGTAATTTATTACTGTGATAAAGCTGAATTTTTAGCAGCCATTACTCCAGTCTTCAGTGTCATCCTTCAGAAATCATTCTAATATGCCGATTTGCTGCTCGAGAAACATTTTCTATTATCATTGTTGAGACAGTTCTGCTTAATCTTTTTCTATACTCTTTTTTCAGTATTCTTTGATGAATAAGATGGAAAGAACAGTATTTATCTGAAATAGAACTCTTTTGTAACACTTCAAATGTTTTCACTGTCAATTTAGATCAATCTAATCAATCTGTGCTGAATACAAGCATTTAATTCTTTCAAAAAATCTTACTGACACCTAACTTTTGAACATTAGTGTATGTTAAAAGAAAAAAACAGTACTGACATCAAAACTTTGTGTGAGAAGATTTTATTATTTTCCAGTGGTGACTACTGGAAACATACACAAAACAGATAGGGCCAACAAAATCTGTAACAGCACCAAGGACAAAACTCAGAACCATCTCCATAATCTGAAATGTGTGTATGTTTTTTACTTCACTGAATTAAACAACAATTAAACCACAATTAAAAAAAAAAAAAAAAGAAAAAGAAAACATCAATTGAGAGGGATTGAAAAAAATCCTGAACCCTTTCCCTCCCCCAATCTCACCCTTTAGTCTGATAAATATCCAAGTCCCTAACTCCGGTTACAAAAATGCGATTTAAAATGCAAAATATTTTCACTCTATGCTTTTACGTACTGACTGAACACACATGCATTCAACAAAATCTGAACTAAGCAGCATCACTTCACCACTTGGCTCATCTATTTGTCCTGTGATGTAGCGTAGTTCTGATAGAGTTGGGGACTAGCATTAGAAATAATTCAGCCATCTACACTCCTTATTTTCCCGCCTGCTGGGCTTGACGCCTCAGCAGCACGTAGATCTTTTCTTTGATCCAGTCTTTGTTGTAGGGCTGGTAGGTTTGTGTGTCTGCCCTGTACCTGTTTAAATGACCAGAGAATAGTAAAATTACTACACTGTTCAGTATTTGTACCCTTGTACATGATGCTGTGTTCCAGATGCTGTGTTAGTTTACTTACACAAGACAGCTGAGGTCAGCAAGATCATCCACAAAGTCAAATAACTGGCTTATGTCATATGTGATGGAGGGACTGTTGGGGTTCATCCTCTTCAGATGCTCTTCATACATCTTACACACTCCTTTTATTAAAGAGAAAAGAAAGAATTCCGCATTAGAACTGTTCATAACATTAATCTTGCCCATTATAATCAAAAGAACTATACTACCTTCCATGCATTCGTTGACAGACTCATAGTCTGCATATGTTCTGCCTTCTGGTCTCTTGGTGGGCTGCACCAGCAGAATTGTGTGAGACTGAAAATCAGAAGGAAAAAAGCAAGTGTAAATACATACTACATACATTTTGACTTATGTACACATTTTAGAGATCAAAAAGCCGTAAAAACACTGTACATACAAATACATACACTAGATATGACCCAATTATGTGGAGCCCCCTACTGCCAGTAACAGAGCTTTGACTCCTAACAGTGAGATTAATAGAGCATACATATTTTCAAACGGATGTCATCTTAATCTGATATTCAATCCAACCATCCCTGTTTGGCATATGAACTAAGTACACTTAAAGATAACTCAAACGTTCAAACGGAATCTCTGACATAAGACCCTGAAAACAGCAGCTGTTTAACTCCAACCCTCCCCCAAAACAAAACAGTCTAGATGCTTCTTACAAATGCAGTTACTACGATGGGTGAATTTAAACATAAGTTTAAGTCATACTTTATATTAAGTGCTTAACTTTGTAGAGTGGAGTCTAGAAATATTCCAGCAGACTTCACAACTTGTTCATTTCGTGAATATTCGACGTTGTCTCGCTACATTGCTGCTAGCCGCGCGCGTTCATTCACTTGAATATTTCTTGAACGTGTCAGTGCAGCCGACGAAACACGACTTCCTGACTAGGCAAACATATATAATATACACTAGAATACAAAATACACCAGTGAAATACTTACCATATCTGGTCCTGGTATCTAAAAGTCGTCGCGATGAAGGCAATGGTAACCGCTAACGGCTAATCACGGAGAGCAGCTACAGAAAGAACAGAAATGTGCAACGAATATCCACTTCCGGTAGTGACGATGACGCGTTGCATTTTCAAAATTAAAGTCTTGTGACAAAATTGCAGAAATTGTGTACAGTTTTAAAGTGTATTCATTTATTTTAGTTTGACTGTAAATGTTACGGAACTGGTAAATATCTGCAAATAATACTTGTTAAATTCTTATATTTTGTTCCTTTAAAAGCTATATTTTGCGTTTGTTTTTTGCAACAATTTCAAATTGAATTGTGCTAGATGGATATAGCCAATGTACTGTGCAGACTTATGTTTTTGCTTTTTTATTTTTTAATATCATACTTTATAATTTTGTATTTGTTTTTTTAGCGTGACTTTGTAACATTCTCAGGGACTACAGATGAAAAATAGCCTTTAGGCTAACTCTGGTACATATATAGTTATGCTTATTAATGTGCACTATTCCTGTTAAAAAAACTATTTAAAAACTGCTTCCAACACTGTCTTACATTTTGCACAAGAGATTTATTTAGGTACATTTTTAGGTGAAATCATCAAGAATCAGTGTTCTTAGTTTGTGTTAACACTTTAATGGCATAGCAAGACAACTGAAGTACAAAGTGTGCACAAAGTATACAAATGAAGTGTAAAGATATAGAAACACAGAATGAAGAAAGGAAAGTTTATTTTAGCTTAATTCAGCAACAGCAATCTTATTTTCATGAAATTAGTGAAACTTCTCTATCTTGAGAGTGGAATGTGTGAAAATGTTCTTACTGTTTTGATACTGTCATGTTTGACAAATACTATAAAGTGAATGTGTTTCTCTGAATGTATAATAAAATGCTTGAGGGGGCAATTAATATTCTTTTCCTCATTAAAACATTTTAAACCCAAGATGCCTTTAATATCAGTGTAAATGACTGTGCGTACCTTGAATAAACTGTTTTGTCTACACGTATGTGAGCTGGATTTGTTTGTTGTGGGATTTCAGTGACCCTTCTTTTACCCCCTTTATGCACGGGATCTCATTCTATAACCTCTGACCCCGTTGATCCCTCTCCTGGATACTGGTTCTCTTGGGGCAAGGCCTCTGGCAGAAGCCTTACATGACCGCTCACATTCCTCCTCGGAGACAAAGTTATTGCCATTCCCTTCGCAACCACCGAACCAGAATTGTGAGCAAGAGCCAGAGGAAGAATCAAAGTAGAAACGAGATGTCCATTCATAACAGGACCCACCATCTCGTGCCAAAGAGCACACACTAGTAGAGGGATGACGGACTGGACTATAATCCTGAAAACAAAAGAGATAATGTGTTGGAAAGAGTGTTCATACAAATAATACAGTTATATGATGACAGATGAATACTGAGAGTGAAAATCAATGAGCTGTTTTACTCTATAGGGGTAATCAGGACATCCTGCTCTTCCAAAACCATTAGCAGCTGTTACTCCATCAAGGCAGCAGCCATATCTATCAACAAACAGATACACACAACATAGATAATGGAGTGAAATAGAATATGAATGGTCAGTTTAAAGGTTATGAAGTTTACATTATGTTGAATGGATCAAATATATTGGACATTATTAAAAAAAGACTGTCAGTGATTTATTTAATTTATATTTTATATTATTATGTATTTTAATCAATAAATATGATAAATATTATTATTATTATTATTATTATTAATATTTTATTTATATTTAATTTTATATTTAATATTTGTGGTCTTTTCAGTGATCAAAGTGCATCTGTAGGCAGATGATTTTTTTTTAATAACTTTCAACACAATAAAAAACAGTAACATTCACACACTGCCTGATATACAACAAAAGAGAATACAAAAACGAAATTATACAAAAGATGACAAACAGAGCGTTGTATCACAGATCAAAATTAACAATAAAAACTGGGGAGAATACATGAATCGTCTATACACCTCTAGGAACACTATGTCATACCAAACCACAAAATGTCACAGGTAGAAGCATTTATGCAGTTAAGGTATGGTGTCCATATGCGATTAAACTGTGGGCAGATGATTTGACAATATGCATGTACCTGGACCTATGACAGTCATTGTGAACACAGCCTTCCCCACGATGCCCTGAGGCAGCAGTGTGGCCATCCGGACAGCAGCCATAATATGACTGGGCACAGTGCGGCCCAGTCACTGAGGGGTATGGATCGCTTGGTCTGTGAACTGTTAACAGAGCAAATGTACAATAAAAATAAGCACATGAGAAATGGATACAGAAATTTAAAACTACTTTCAAATCATCTACATATTTGTGACAGCTTTTTAACCTGAGGTTGCATCATGGGTATGAGGCACAAATCCACGCAAGGAGTTTTCATAACCACTGGGGTCCTGCACGCTGGGCACCACTAAAGCAAAGTAACACAAATACAGTATGAGTCTCGTAGCATGGCGCGTCTTAGACTTTCTATGCCACAGTCTGTCAAATATGATGATTCCCTTCAAGACTAATGTCTGCTGAAAATTTAGCTTTGCTGAATAAACTACATATTAAAGTAATAGCTGCGAGCACTTTAAGGCTTTTAAGCACATGTGTAAAAAGGAGTTATGTTTTATTTAGCAAGCATGTAACCACTTAGATCATAGATGGACAAGACCAGTTACAGCCAATACAGGCAATGTAGGAAAAGTACAAAGTAAAATACATATAGTGCCACATATGGTCTGATCTCCATAAAAGTTTGCATGCTTGTTTAGAATCATATGTCACAGGTGCTCACCTATTTTTGTGAAGTTCTGAGTTTTCGTTTTGGAGATACAGGCTTTTGCAGGTACCTTTTCTAAATGACCCTGTTATAGCTACCCAAAGGGTAAAGTTCAACATTATATTGATAATTATTGATCAAGTGAGTCCAGAGAATTGTACTGCAGTGGTACCCCCAGTGGCCGATTTCCTTCAAAATTTTCACAGACCTTTAGGGCCGTGAGTCAAACAGGCCCACCAAGTCTCATTCTGATTGGCCTCTGTTAACCCGTCTAATAGGTGCTCGAAATTCATTGGCCGATGGCGGCCATGTTTTTCAAGATACACGAACGTGCCCATTGACAGCCGTGGCAATTTGGACACACGCAGACACTGCATGTGCGTTTTCAAGTCAATCGGACAAACGGATGCAGAGTTATAGCCATTTTTATGTTTTTGCCTTATTATAGCACCACACAGTGGCCAGATGGCACGATTTTACTCATGCCACCTCAGATTGAGGTCTTAGATGTGCGTATCGAGTTTGGTGTGAATATCTAATTCTGTTAAAAAGGTATAGGTGTTTTATGAAAAGTGGCCTCCGCATTTTTCGAACATTTTGGCGTCCCTCTGCGATGGTGAGTCAAAAACTCAAGGTTTTTTTGATAATTAATGACATTCACTCTCCAGAGGATTTTTCTGCACTGATTTGGTTCCGATCGAGTGAAAAACCTAGGTTTTTCTGTGGCGATCAAATCCGTTATGTGCGTTTTGTTTCCATGATTCCGATGATATAAGACAAGCATCTTAAAAGTTATGAACGATTTTGTACTTTTGATTGTTGTAGCGCCCCCGTCAGGCCGATTGGGGCAAGGCTTGGTGAGGTTGTAGATGGGACAGGTACTACCATCTCTCAAAGTTTCAGGTCTCTATGCTATACGGTTTGGTCTGCCCAGTCACTTTTATTCCAGAATGTGATCTTTGAGAATCTTAACAGTTACAACAGGGTTTCAGCGCTATGTGTTGAACCCCTAAATATATTAAAATAGAAAAACAGTTATTTTAAATTGTAATAATATTACACAACACAACAGTTTTCACTGTATTTTTGACCAGACAAACACAGCCTTGGTGAGCATATAACAAAACATCAATTCTTCTTTCAAAAACGTGTATACAAATACAGTCAGTGACCATGAAGAAACTCACTTTGTGCACCAGGGCAGGGCTGTGTGTTGCAGTTCTCCTCAGCATGAGGTCTGGAGAAAGCAGAACATCTTTCATCTGGATATTGATTGCGATCCAAATCCATGCAAACCACTCTGCGCTCGCGAGTACCAGTTCCACAGCTACGAGAACACTGAAGGAGACAGGGAGAGAGGTATATGCTTAAAACTGATCGGATTTCTCCTTTACGCTCTTCCTCTCCTTCTTTCTCTCACCAGGCTGAAGTCATTGATATAGTATCTAAAAACTTGGTGGCAAGCTGGCCTCTGACAGGATCTGACATCATGTGGACGTGTGAGACCCCTACAGTGGTGCTCAGGGATGCGCTCTCCTCTGCCCCCGACACAGAACACCTCTCGTGTCTGCTGTCCCTCACCACACGTCACCGAACACTGGAGGAAACAAGAGAATAGAACAACAATCAAAGTTAGAAATAACAGAGCAACACCTGTGTGAGAGCATGTCTCGATATTAATTAACACATACATCACCAAAGGGACCGGCACTGTACTCGGCACAGGGGTGCTCGTTGCAGGCCTTCTGGGAAGCTGGTTTCCTGAGGCCTTGTGCAGTGCAGTGAGATTCATCGACCATTGCTGATGTTCTCTCAGTAATACAGTACACACTACGTGTCTGCACTCCTCCACCACAGTGAAGTGAACACTCTGAAAAGGTGCTGTATGTGTACCTACAAACACAATCAGTCACACTTAATTTGAATTTTGAAGCACTTTATATTTGTTTTAGGGCTGTTGAATCGACTAATTGCATCAAAAATAAAAGTTTGTGTTTACATAATATATATGTGTGTGTACTGTAAATATTTGTATGTATATATAAATGCACATACATGTATATCTTAAATAAATATTTACATGCATATATATTCATATTTATGTATGATTTATATTATATATAAATGTAAATATATTACATACATGTCTTACATGAACGTGTGTGTATATATATACAAATTAGGGCTGTCAAATCGATTAATCGCGATTAATTGCAACCAAAATACAACTGTATTTTTTCATTATATATGAAAAAATACAGTTTTATTTTGGTTGTGATTAATCGCGATTAATCGATTTGACAGCCCTAATTTGTTAACTTGAATGAATCAGGATTTTGGAACAAATCGGTTGATTGATACTTTGCTGACTGAATCAAATAATGAGGTCTCTGAAGAACAAAAGTGGGCGTTTTCAAACTGGTGGGTGTTTCTAAAATATTGCAATGAAAATGACACCCCTTACTTGACCGCACCCCTAAACACAACTGTCACTGTGACATAAGCATATCAGGTAACGCGGTCGAAAACGGCCCTCCATTTCGCTCTTGCCCACCAATCTGGAAACTCACATTTTACTGTCCTCCAGAGACCTATGCTTGACTGAATCAGCTTTTTAAAACAATCGGTTGATACTCATAAAGACAGTCACTTATCGCCCCCTACTGATATTCAGTGTCACCTGCAGAAAGTGACCGAAAAATACACAGATGGACAGTCTATAATATAATTTAATAAACAAAAACAAGCAAATCAAAAACAACAGAAAGCCATGAAAAAAACTGTATAAACAAACAAGTATCTATCTATGTATGCAAGCATACACTGTGGCATCGTGAGAGGTTGTGTCATAGAGGGAAGGTATGTGCCATCTAGATGGCTGCAGTATGGGGACTACAAACCAAGATGGCCACCTGGTCCCGAACTACAATTACCATGTTCCTCAGCAGGGGAGGCACAGCTGTTGGGAGTGAAGGAAAAAAAGCTGATGATGAGCTGGGAGCAGAGGGACTTAAATTCTTCTTGTGTGTGAATTTGGAGAGAAGCTGGACAGTGTTTTCCTCTGTTGTAACTTTTGGCTTTTGGAGTTGATGATTAAAAAAAGAAGAAGAAGAAGAAACTTGTAACTTGACCTCAGTCTGGACTCAATTTGTGAAGCAACCCACACTTTGATGATACCTTACCTCTCACAATG
>JAFVLL020009078.1:0-13807 GCA_021397915.2 Tor tambroides
ATGATGTCGGATCGACGTCGGAGATCAACGTCGTTTCGACGCCACGAGAAACATCGATTCTACGTTGATTCGATGTCAGTTTGCTATCTGGGTAGCTATCACTTAATTAAATACTAATGCATAGCTCTCATGCTTTGGCAACATAAAGTAGGTTTAATAATAGTTTGGTAATTTACAGCAGGTACCTTTAACACCTTCGATTGAATCATTACCTACTACCTTTACTATTTATCTAAGACAAAACACTTGTGACAAATACACTGTAGGTTAAAGTTATCCACTTCATGTTAGTTTTACATATGTGACCATGGACTATAAAACCAGTCATAAGGTTCAATTTTTTGAAATTGCCATTTATACGTCATCTGAAAGCTGAATAAATAATCTTTCCATTGATGTATGGTTGGTTAGGATTGGACGATATTTGGCCGAGATACAACTATTTGAAAATCTGGAATCTGAGAGAGCAAAAAAATCAAAATAGTGAGAAAATCACCTTTAAAGTTGTTCAAATGAAGTTCTTAGCTATGCATATTTAATGAAGTTTTGATATATTTACAGCAAGAAATTTACAAAATATCTTCATGGAACATGATCTTTACTTAATATCCTAATGATTTTTGGCATAAAAGAAAAATTTATAATTTTGACCCATACAAGGTATTTTTGGCTATTGCTACAAATATACCCCGGCGACTTAAGACAGGTTTTGTGGTCCAGGGTCACATATGACAAACTAAAAATAACAGCTTCTGTATGCTGTAGTTTTGCAGAAAACAGCAGAGACTCAGAACGCTTCACGTTCTTTTTCACTCAAACTATATATAGGCTGGAAAAGAAAACATTGAAATAAATAAAACATTTACTGTAAATGCAAAAGAGAAAAAGAGGGGCATCCCTCTGTTCACCAAGTCTACTTTTTCCATGGATATTTTTGGCTGCTCTTGACTGATTCAAGCAGTCTTGTGTCCTTACATGACAAGTCACAGTTCACAGATATTTGAAGTTGATTTTTGATCAGCTCTGTGCTGCCTCTGTTTCTAGCGTCTGACCATTTAATGGTCATCAGAGAGAAAATCCTCTCTACAAAGGCATTTGAGCCTGGGACGCTGAGGACAAATGAGACAATCCTGAGCATGTTGATCAAGTTGGCTTTCCCTATGTTTTGGAAAACGGTCACCCACTTCTCACTGGTGCATTTTGTGGTGTCCTGTGTGGCTTTCTCTATTTCCTCCCTGCTAGCACTAAACTCTTCATAGCGGCTTCACATCAGCGCATCTCGTCTGCAACGAGCTGCTGCACACCGATCCAAGACTTTCGCTCGCATTTGAGGACAGTTGACAAAATTGTCACTTGCTTAATCGGGTCATTGTTGCATCGTCACAAAAATGTATAACTTGCACGTCTTTTTAAGCCAATCGGTACTCGCGCGCTCCAGAGGCTGTTTCAAGGCTGAGCGCTCACAGTCACATCCAAAGCCGCCTAGAGAGTATCATATTGAGTTATTTTTCGTAGTTTGTTGTTGAGCATAGCGCAGTTACCTCGTAATCACTCTCGCTGTTATCGGCAGTAATCGTCCACGCCACCAAAAGGCACGCTAGTCCCAGGTATCCACAATGTCGTCTAGCAACACAAATAAGTAAAATAAAAAAAGTACGCATTTTCTTCTTCTTTAACAAACGCTATCTGACTGAACGCACCAACTAGAACTACATAGAAACACTTGATATATGCAGTAAAACGCTTAGATTAAACACTTAGATCAAACAGTTAAGGACAAACCAGCGCACGTCTACAAACAAGCCACCATCTTGAAAGATCAACCATGTGATTTTTCGAGAAAAATTTATTCGTTCAGACCTGAGCGGTTTTGAGTACTTTTGTGTGTTTGTTTGTGTGATCGTGTCGATGTTTGGAGTAAAAAACTGTTATTGAATGTCAGGTCAAAGTTTGAGATCTGTGATAAGAATTGACAGGAATCCATCTGAAGTGTTGCTGCTGCAATTTCATTTTCAATTCAATTCAAGTTTATTTGTATAGTGCTTTTGATTATACAAATCGTTGCAAAGCAGCTTTACAGAAAATTGTTTCTACAATATATTTAGTAGTAGCTTACCAGTGGTGACTGTCAAATTGATGCACATATGGCAGAAATGTAGAGTAAAATTGGCTGGACAATAAAAACCCAATGCTGATATTAACTGCTTGAATAGCTATCGTCCTATTTCAAAACTCCCATTTCTTTCAAAAATACTGGAAAGAGTTGTCCTATCACAGTTACTTCCTTTCTTAAATTCAACCCATATACTTGAACCTTTTCAGTCAGGTTTTACTACCCACCACAGTACTGAAACAGCTTTGTTAAAAGTGTTGAATGATTTGTTACTGTCAGTTGATTCTGGTGATAATGCAGTTTTGGTTTTATTGGATCTGAGTGCCGCTTTTGATACAGTAGATCATGATATCCTTCTGTCACGCCTTGAACATTGGGTGGGCATAAAGGGTACAGCACTTTGCTGGTTCGAGTCATATCTCAAATCCAGGTCATTTTCAGTGTCTGTTGGCCAGTTTATTTCATCATCTGCCTCTCTTCTCTATGGAGTCCCTCAGGGGTCCATTTTGGGGCCATTGCTCTTTAATTTGTATGTGCTTCCACTTGGTAATGTCATAAGGAAATATAAAATATCTTTTCATTTTTATGCCGATGATTCTCAGCTGTATCTTCCTTTAAAATCTCGAGATTCTCTGCAGCCTCTCATTGACTGTCTTGAGGATATTAAATGCGGGATGTCAAATAACTTCCTGCAGCTCAACAATGATAAAACTGAGGTGATTCTCTTTGGTCCCTCTAAAACAAGAAATTCTGTTGCTGGGAACTTAGAAAAGCGTCCCTTCATTAGCTTCCTGTCTTTTTTAGAATTCAGTTTAAGATTTTACTTATTGTTTTCACAGCTCTTAATAGACAAGCCCCATCTTACATTTCTGATCTTATTCATTTGCATTCAACGCCCGAGTCCCTTAGGTCGGCAAATAAAGCTCTATTACATGTTCCTCGGTCACGTCTTAAATTAAAAGGAGACAGAGGCTATGTTCGAAATGGCATACTTGCTTACTGCCCAGTACACAGTGGATACTGCCTACTATTTTTTTTTAAAGAATGGTGTGTGAAACAGTATACAATAAGCAACAAATGTTTCAGAGTAGTATGCTTAATTGTCACATGACAAACACTGAATATTAATTCAGCACAGCTGTCAAGGTTGTTACCTTATAAACAAATGTGCTAACCATTCTTTTTACAAAGGCTTGTTAATAAGGCTTCATACTAGTAAATAGTGCTATATTGCCCAATTGAACTCATTTCATAATTGATAAACTTTACATATTGGACAGAACTGAATCAACACTGAGCTGTCTTTAACTGAACAATGATATTTTTGGCAGTTACACTATGTGGAAAAAGCGATATATTCTAGTTACACTAACAGTGAAAAATAATGATAAATTCTATTTACACTAAAATAACATTTTCTTTAGCAACAGGCGTGTAAATAGTAGTTAGGTGGCAGATATTTATACTTCAATACTGTAGTACATTATAAAACAGTATGCAATAACATTGAGTGTAAATTGTCATATATAAATTTTATTAGATGAATGCCACTTTATTGGGACAAAAACCTACCTACAGCTAAGCATACATAACACTGTATTATTAATTAGGCGTTTTATTTCCACTTTTCAAATATTTACTTAATTTTTATTGAAAATAAATGCCTTTCTGATCTGGTATGTGATGGGAAAAGGAGAAGCACGAGTTTGACAAAAGCCGGAATTGAACTCGGGTCGATCTCGTCAAAAGCTCACATCTTTTACTCACTGCGCCACTGATACTACGGAAACACACGTGTCTTTTACAGTGCTGTTTATCGCAGCCAGGCATTGGTGCGCGTAGTTAATGTAAATAGCCTCTGCTAACAAATTGGTCTATTTGTCCTTAGAGTAAATACACTCCGGAATTGAATTCTGTTTGCATAATTGAAATATTATTTTTATTTATTTATTATATTGCTGCAATATTATTATTATTATTATTATCATCATCATCATTATTATTATTATTATTATTACTTAATATCTTTGAAACAATCTAAGCTCTAGAGATAAAGGTGACGTCATTTGACTTGATCGGAAACGTGCTGCAGAGCTTAAAGTACAATTTATGTCCTACTATTGTTTTTAGATACACGTCGATAGTTTGTAGTTTACTTGTATATGTATATACAGTATCTCACAAAAGTAAGTGCACCCCTCACATTTCAGCAAAAAATTTTAGAATAATTTCTCATGGGACAATACTGCACAAATCAAACTTGGATATATTTTAGAGTAGTCACGTTAGCTTGTATAGAAGCATAATTCCTTACTGTCCTCTAAAAATAACTCAACATATAGCCATTATTGTCCAAATAACTGGCAACAAAAATGAGTACACCCTAAGTGAACATGTCAAAACTGTGTCCAAAGTGTCAATATTTTGGAGGGGCACCATTGTTATCTAGCACTGCTTTAATCCTCCTGGGCATGGAGTTCACCAGAGCTGCACAGGTTGTTGCTGGCAATCTCTTCCACTCCTCCATAATGATATCACAGAGCTGCTGGATGTTAGGAAGTGCTTCTCCACCTTCCGCTTGAGGATGTCCCACAGGTGCTCATTAGAGTTCAGGTCTGGAGACATAGTTGGCCACTCCATCACCTTCAGCTTCATCAGCAAGGCAGTGTCATCTTGGCGGTGTGTTTGGGGTCGTTATTATGTTGGAAAACTGCCGTTCAGCCCAGTTTCTGAAGGGAGGGCCTCATGTTCTGCTTCAGAATGTCACAGTACATGTTAGAATCCATGTTTCCCTCAATGAACCACAGCTACCCAGTACCAGCAGCACTCATGCAGCCCCAGACCATGATGCTACCACCACCATGCTTGACTGTAGGCAAGACACAATTTTCTTGGTACTCCTCACCAGGGCGTCTCCACACATGCTGGACACCATCTGAGTCCAAAAAGTTTACCTTAGACTCGTCAGACCACAGGACATGGTTCCAGTAATTCATGCTCTTGCCCAGGTTGTCTTCAGCAAACTGTTTGCAGGCTTTTTTTGTGAGCCAGCTTCAGAAGAGGCTTCCTTCTGGGACGACGGCCATGCAAACCGACTTGTTTGAGTGTGTGGCGTATGGTCTGAACACTGACAAGCTGACCTTCCACTTCTGCAACCTCTAAAGCAATGCTGGCAGCACTCGTGTGTCTGTTTTTTTGAAGCTTGCTTCTGCACTTGACGCAAAGCACAAGGACTAAACTTCTTTGATCGACCCTTGCGAGGCCTGTTCCGAGTGAAACCCATCTTGGGAAACCTCTGTATGACCCTGGCCACTGCTCTAAAACAAGATACACAAATTTGTATGGTTCTGTGAAGCAGACAAAAACATGAACATGATGAATAGGGCATGTGGCTTTGCATGGTAAAACAATGTATAGCTGTTATCACTTAGGGTGTACTCAGTTTTGTTGCCAGCTTTTGCTGGGAAATAATGGCTGTAAAGAGTTATTTTAGAGACAGTGTAAATCTTTACTACAAGTACAAGTTGACATATTTGTATAGCCAATGTCCAAGTTTCATTTTCAGTAGTATGTCCATTGAAAAGATATACCAATTAATGTCAAAATGTGAGGTGTACTACCTTTGTGTTAGATACTGTATTTGTATATATAAGTCTTACATTTAGCCTATAATAATGTATTCTGCTTTCCAGTTCACTCAATGCCATGAAGATGAAATATCATATGAGCGTGTTGCTTTCTAAACAGTATCCTGTAGTGAAATGCCTTCAGATGCATACATCAGCCTTCAATAATGGCAGGTCATCTGGGGTATTCCATGCATACAGAAAATTTGTGAATGTATGCACGCATACATACTGGGGATGAATGCAGAAAAGTAGTAAGGAGTAGTAAGGATAGTATGGGCATTTCTAACAGCCAGAGCTTTCCTGTAGTCAGCTAAGTGGCCCATGCCAGGTGAATCATGCCACCTGACATTAGGAGTGCTTCTTCTCTTTCTATTTTTAAGTCCAGACTTAAAAATCTGCTTCTTCTGTGGTGGCTTCTGCCACTTCTGTGAGAAATCACTCTCGAAATCTTGAGGTTTTGATGCCAGAAGATTCAGAGTTAATGAAGCCGAGAGACTCTGCAGAGAATCTTTAGTGTCTGTGACTGCACACTCTTTATATAAGCCCCTTTCACACAGAGATTCCGGAAAATACACGGGTAATGTGTTCCGGCAATTGTTCGATCATGGATTTGCCGCATTCACACTGCCAACATTTTGAATTCATGTCAGCACACACAACCGTAAAGGTCCCGGGAATGACACGTGACGCTATCATGTAACGATAGTCAAATGAGCTGAAAATCAAATAGACAGCTAAGAAACAGGTAGCAACCAGAAGAAGCAAAGCGGAAGTGCTTGCATGTTTTCTGCTGCTTCGGGCCCAGTTTGCGCACATTTTTGTTTTAGTTTTGAAGCAAGAATGCCTCCGAGTTTAAAACACAGACTAGTCCTCCGGCACTGCAGGGCTGTGGCCATTGAAAACACCTGGCCAAGAGTCGACGTATAATCACGGCCATCACTTGGCTTACACACCATACGGCATTGCCCGGGCTTGTTCAAGATAGATGCCGCTCCTGGGACTGAACCCTGTAATGTCAATCCCGAACTAATCCTGGCTGTTTGCATTCACACAGAAGGCACTCCTGCAATTTTCCGACCAACGTGCAGTGTGGAAAGGGGCTATAGTTTTCCTTAAGGCGGTCTACTGAGATTTCATACATGGGGGCCAGTTTTACCAAATATAGCAATATTAGAGCTGCACTTAAAACAGCGATGGGAGGGGAAATTTCTATGCAGTGATTGCCACAGCCATAAATTAAGAACACAGATGCACATCTTATTTACATATTAACCAACGACATGCCAAATAGCTAAAATTAGAAGCAGAATACAAGTAAAGAATAAAAAAAGTAAAGAAGCCACAGTATGTTAAAAAGAACCAGAGGACAAAAAATGAAGGTTTGTTAGAAGCTTTGATAGCCCTGGTATTGCGTGACTCCTAGTTGAGGGTTCAAAGTCGTCTTTTATTTCCTGAAGCAAATTAAAAATAACATGGCTTGGCAAACGATATGTTCGGATAATGTGTTTCAAACGATATGTTCGAATTATCGAAAAATCCTCTCCCTTTTACCATGCGCTTTCTGTTCTCTGTGGTGCCTTCTTCTAGCAACAATAATTGCAGCCATTTCAAGCGCAAAATAGTTTAAGACATGTTTTTTTGGGGGCGTTAAATAATGGCGCAAATATCAGCAATTTGACGAGCGTAAACGTTAGTAAATCACATTGCGTGATTCATTTGAATACTCTCCTCCTGCACTGCATCTGAAAGGGAAACTCCTACAATGACATTCAATAATAATGTTTAAAAATAACTGTGTCCATGCCTTTCTTTTCAGTTACCATTCATCATCAAGGCTGCCTTAAAAACCTGACAGTACAATTTTAATGCCAAAAGAGCGTTATTGTTATTGGCCCATAGTCGTTATTTCTTTTTTCTTTTTTTTCCCCCTCCTTTTTTGACTGTGCCTCAAGTCTGTTTTTAGGAAGTAGACAGGAGGCCTCAATTTTAAGTGAAACGAGGAGGCCCCATCATATATTTTGTCTAATGTCCAAACAGGATGTGCAGCTTCAATGTATTTTGATAATGTCAGCACATTTCATTCTCAAACAGGCCTCTATACACACAGGCAAATACATGATTATAATAGTAGAATATCTTGATACATAAATGGCTATATTCACATTGATTATATTTGATTAATTCATATTTTGATGAATAAAAATATTCTACACTTCCAGACAGAAATTCTGAAGCTCCTCCCAAAAATCCTGAAGAATGAAACACATTGAAGATACTGAAGAACAAAGGTTGGTGTTTAATCTTGATTCTTCATTGAAGATGAAGATTGCTGAAGATAATAAAGTTTCAAGTGGTTTAGTTTTAGATTTGTTGTAATAGGGAACATATTAGAGCTGCTGAATAATCTAGCTCAGGGGTTCCCAAACACATTCCTGGAGCCTCCCTAACGCTGCACATTTTGCATGTCTCCTTTGTCTGACACACCTATTTCAGGTCTTGGAGTTGCTACTAATGAGCTGATGAGTTGAATCAGGTGTGACTGATAAAGGAGACATACAAAATGTGCAATGTTGGGGAGGCTCCAGGAATGAGTTTGGGAACCCCTGATCTAATATTATTTACTTTCTATGAACTGGGTACTTTTTTTCAAAATGTAGCCTGTGTTAGATAATTGTGTAGTTGATCAAACATGTTTAATAGTTCTCCCTATAGAAACACAGGATTTGTGCCAATATTTTTTTAGTAGTTTCAGGGACATAATTTTTAAAAACACATCAAAATGATCAACATTTAATATAGCAATTGTCTACTGTCCATGGTCACATCATAATTTACTTTTATAGTTTTTTCTTTCATATTTCTCTGTTTACTTTTATTTCAGAGTTGATTGAAGAAAATGAGGAGAATGGAGAATTTTAGTGAAGGTGAGGAGAAAATTCATGTTAAAACTGGAGAAAAACATTTGTGTTGGTCTCAAACCAAACAGAAAGATTTAAGGAAAAGAGCCAAAAAATCTTTCACCTGCACTCAGTGTGGAAAGAGTTTGACAAGCAAATATAATCTTGGGGTTCACATGAGAGTTCACACTGGAGAGAAGCCATTCACATGTGATCGGTGCGGGAAGAGATTTTCAAACAAACATCATCTCGATCGTCACATCAGTGTTCACACTGGAGAGAGGCCGCACACATGTGATCAGTGTGGGAGGAGTTTCACACAAAAAGGAAACCTTATGGATCATATGAAAATTCATACTGGAGAGAAACTGTATGCATGTGATCAGTGTGGGAAGAGTTTCACACAAAAAGGACGCCTTACAGCACATATGAGAGTTCATACTGGAGAGAAGCCGTTCACTTGTGTTCAATGTGGAAAGAGTTTCACACAGTCAGCAAACCTTAAGGAACACATGAACATCCACACTAGAGAGAAACTGTATGCATGTGATCAATGCGACAAAACATTTTTGAGTGCTTCAAACCTGAAGAAACACCTCCTGAGAGTTCATTCAAAGGAGAAACCACATTCATGTTATTTGTGTGGAAAGAGTTTTTCATGTCTACAATATTTGAAAAACCATCAGAAAATACATACTGGTGTGAGAGAGTACATGTGCTTTGAGTGTGAAAAGACTTTTACTTCAGCGACCTGTTTAAAACAGCATGAGAGGATTCACACTGGAGAAAAACCTTACAAGTGTTCACACTGTGACAAGCGATTCAGTCAGTCAGGAACCCTGAAAACACATGAGAGGATTCACTCTGGAGAGAAACAGTACACATGTGATCAGTGCGGGAAGAGTTTCACACAAAAAGGAAACCTTATGGAGCATATGAGAGTTCATACGGGAGAGAAACCATTTACTTGTGCTCAGTGTGGAAATAGTTTCACACAATCATCAAGCCTTAAAATACACATGAACATCCACACTGGAGAGAAACCGCATGCATGTGATCTGTGCAGCAAAACATTTTTGAGGGCCTCAGCCCTGAAGAAACACCTGACAGTTCATTCAAAGGAGAAACCACATTCATGTCATTTGTGTGGAAATAGTTTTTCATGTCTACAATATTTAAAAAAACATCTGAAAATACATACTGGTGTGAGAGAGTACATGTGCTTTGAGTGTGAAAAGACTTTTACTTCAGCAAAGTGTTTAAAACTGCATGAGAGGATTCACACTGGAGAAAAACCGTACAAGTGTTCACACTGTGACAAGAGATTCAATAATTCAACACATCTGAAAACACATGAGAGGATCCACACTAGAGAGAAACCTTACAAGTGTTCACACTGCAACAAGAGATTCAGTGATTCAGGACATCTGAAAAGACACGAGAGGATCCACACTGGAGAGAAACAGTACAATAGTGTTAATTTCGTTGACGAATAATTTTCGTCATGATTTTCATGATCCTGTCATGATGACAGGAACGAGACGATAACAAATAAAAACTCTTTTTGAATGACAAAAACAAAGACAAACATCTATTGCCATTTTCATCAACGAATAAAAATAAGACACAAATGTTAGGGAGGGACAATTGGACAGAGATCATCCAGTCAGAATGAATCTCCTGCGTGGAAAGGAGGTGAGATGCACACATTTGAACATTTTAATGCTCTGATCACAAGTTTGCATACACTTGCTGCATAAAATGTCAGTGCCTGGGAGTTAAGAAAGAGCACACCTATGGATAAATTTGAAAAGTGTGACGACGTGAAAGAGCGCTTAATTCGGTCCGGTTTTCTGAGCGCACACAGCCGAATCCTGCACAAAAGCGTCTCTCAGATAGCGCACGATTACTGAATTCAGTTCTCTCTCACATCTTAACGGAGAAATACACACAAAATGATCTCAAATTTTCAGTTTTGATGAGTATTCACGTAAACACACCCGGTTACATCTTAAGTGAATGTAAACTGTTGGGATAATATCGGATGTGTGTTCCAGTATATTGAATCCGTGCATTCAGTTTTAAAGTGACAGCAGACTAATTTAATTGCTGTGAATCACTTTAGTAGGATTAATCTAATTTTAATGTATATGGATGAAGGATGTTGTATGCAAGTTGTTCTAAAGAATGCATATTATGTAGCCATTGGTATTTCAAAACAGGACCATGTACTTGTACTTCTTTATGAGAAGTTATTTAATTTTGAGATAAAGATGTGTCAAAGCAGTTAAATCTGTGTCTATATTGCATGTTCAAATCGTTTATATTACCAAATGTTTTCTCTGGGAATTCATAATGAGTTTGGAAATTTTAGAGAAATGTTTAATAAATGCATTACACTGTTAGATTTCAGTTGACTAAAGTCTTATGATATTTAGTTGACTAAAACTAGACTAAGACTAAAAACAATTCAGATGACTAAAATGTGACTAAAACTAAATGGCATTTTAGTCCAAAGACTATGACTAAACCTAAATCAAAATTTGCTGTCACAATTAACACTGCCGTATAAGTGTTCACACTGCGACGAGATTCAGTCAGTCAGGAGGATCCACACTGGAGAGAAACCGTATCACTGCACTGAATGTGGGAAACGTTTCAATAATTCATCTGCTCTACACAGTCATTACAAAAAACTATCACAGTTAGTAGATCATCTTCAGATCCAGTACTTTCAGTTCTGATGCTGCGTCCTCATCAAATGTGACACAACAATGTATCAAGCAATAAAATATAATTTCACAGTGAATAAAGTTCATCTTCAAATCAAGCAGATTCAACTGTAAGATTCAGATCAACACAAAGGTGGAGTTCCTCTCCAAAGAACAATGTCAGAAAGTTTTATTACTGTATATAATTTTGCTTCATGATATAAATAATGTTTTTTTTTCTTACGAGTTTCATATAATCTTCAGTTGTCATTATTGACAATCAAACAGCAAAAGAATGCCAATGACTTTTCCTCACATCAGGAGACTCTCTCAGGATGGATCTACCATTTCAACAGTTTTAAAACATTCAACATTTTTAAAAGCTTTGAGTTTTAATTTGACTGATTTTTATATTCATTTAGAACTTCAATAATTGTCAACAAAATAATTGTCGAACTCTTAAATGCATGTATTGCTTGTAATGTTCCTGACAAGTTTCAATAAAAGCGTCTGTGAAATGAACAAATCTGAATGTAATATAGAAAACAAAAAAGACTTGGCATTTGTTTTTCTGCTAAGTCAAACATCAGTTCTTTTCAACTCTTTTCTATAATAAAACAGTTGACCACAGACCACCGTGCCCGTGCAAAATCTCTAAAACTGTAGTCATCAGGACAGGGGTTCATCAGATCAATGCTGCTGTTCACTGGAAACACCACAGCTCATTTCTGAAGACAAGAAATGCAGTTTTAATTCGTACAGCTGATAATCAGAATGTCATTGAAGTGAATGCTGCTAGTGTAGCTGTTCTGACAGGAAAAGAATGACATGAAACAGCATTGTTAGAGCATTCCTGATCACTGATGGCGCTTTTCCACTGCATAGTACGGCACGGTACAGTTCAGTACGGCACACTTTTGGGGGGTTTTCCACTGGGTACAATACCTGATACCTGGTACTCTTTTTTTAGTACCACCTCAGCCGAGGTTCCAAGCGAGCCGAACCATTACCAAAACGTGACGTGTAAACGCTGCTGATCACTAATTGGCCGGAGAAAATCGTCACTGCCTGCGTCATTGAACTTGCGGCACGAGACACAATAGACCCGCTAGATTCAGTCAGCACAGCCAGCGAAGGATCGAACGAAACTGATTTGAATGAGCGCACCTTTCTTTTAACAACCAAAAAATGGCTGTTTCATTGTCTGTTGATACAGACATTCCTCTCGTTGATAGCCGAGGAGCGGATCCAGCGAGAGTGTGATGGAGCGACACGGAATTAAAAAGTTTTTCAGGAGTCACGGCAGTAGAGGCGGCGCAACTATAACGACACATGAATAATCCCGCCCACCCTAAAGTGGTACTAAACTGCAGTGGAAACACAAACTGAGCCGTGCCGAGCCGAGTCGTACCATGCAGTGGAAAAGCGCCATGAGAAACACCTGGGCTTTCCACTGCAGCTTCTGCTCTCTGTAAAGAATACTAGTGTGTGCAGGAGTGGAGAAGCTTTGAGTTCTGTTATTTTGGTCATGGTTTGGGGATTTGAAGGTGGAAACACTGATAAATACACTCCACTCATCTCCAGTGTAGAATCTGGGTAGATACTTATCACAGTAACGAAGTGAATTTACTTGAGTACTTAAGTACACTTTTTGAGTATCTGTACTTGAGTATTATTTTTTTCTGGAAACTTGCGACTTCAACTTCACTATATTTGAAAGACAAATATCATACTTTTTACTCCACTACATTTATATAAAGGTCCCCAATTCGAAAGTCGTCACATGTAGCAGTTTTTTCTGAGTGCACATTTTCAGATTCACTGAACCCTTTTTTTCTGCGAAAATCCAGCTTGCGATCTGCCAGGACCTTTCAGTGTTGCCAAGCCTTACAGTATTTCTAAGCCTGCCATTTTCTGCATAGCTTTGAATGGACATTTGGCAGATTTTTTTACGCAAATCTGGTAACCTCGAGACCTTCACCGCTAAACTAATGTAAATGTCTGCGCTGTGCTACTGCACAACTAAAAGCGATCTAAAAAAAGGCATACTAGAGCAGACAGCAACACAAAAATAATGAGTCACAGCCTAATAATTCAATAGTGTGTTCAGTATTAGAATTTGTCAACAAATATATTGTACTAATTTTGACATTTAGGCACTTTAGAAAATGTGTTTTAATACACTACCAGTCAAAAGGTTTTGATCAGTAAGATTTTTTATGTTTTTAAAGAAGTCTCTTCTGCTCACCAAGCCTGCATTTAATTGACCCAAAATACAGCAAAAACAGTAATATTGTGAAATATTTTTATATTTAAAATAACGGATTTCTATTTGAAAATATTTTTAAAATGTAATTTATTTCTGTGATTTCAAAGCTGAATTTTCAGCATCATTACTCCAGTCACATGATCCTTCAGAAATCTTTCTAATATGCTGATTTGCTGCTCAAAAACATT
>JAFVLL020009079.1:0-32992 GCA_021397915.2 Tor tambroides
GCTCACCGATGAAGAGTGAGAAGCCTCTCCGTGAGACAGCAGACTAACACTCTCTCTCTATTCCGTTCCAGAAAGCAGTGTGTGACCGATCAGCACCGCCACGAGCACCGCACGGATTCACCCACACCTAGACACGACCGAGAGCACCTCTGCGAGCAAGAGCACCATCACCAGTCACGTAGTCACCTGTATTTCAATAAAATCCACCCTCCAGGGGCTTAAACTGAGCTCTCCTTGTCACGTGATCCTTCCACCTTGCCACAATATATATATATGTATATATACACACACACACACACACACACACACGTACATCGTTATTTTATTATATAAAAATAAAGAAGCAAATTACAAACTATAAGACAAGTATTATAGATACAAATTAAATATTAAATAAACTCTTTTTTCTAATACAGTAGGTTTATTTAACATGTATGCATTTTTTACATCTTTTGTTGTATGATTAACATTAATGAGACAGGTATTTAATTAGGCTGCTGTTCCTTAATTAGGCTGCTGTTCCTAAGACTGAATGAATGTAATATACTGACATATATCCGGTTCCCTTTTGAATGTTCACTCACGTTGTGTATGGGGAAAACTCCTGTTTTACTCTGTACTGAAGCCTGATTTGTTCACGTTTGTGTAGCTGCACAAACCAATGGTGCTTTAGCCCACCAGAAAGGGCGGAGCCGACCTGCTCGCTTTCATTCTCCATCCCTCCGAGCACCTCTGAGCAATGAAGTTTCGTTCCCAGCGGGTCACGTCCTGCAGGTGCAGCGTGTACCCGATTGTTTTACCACTGTGATAGCAGACCCACATACAATAAAGAGCAAATTTCCTCTTCATATTCTCTCAAACTCTCACGCGAATGCGAGCTCCCCGTCTATTCTCAGCGAGCTCTCATTCGAAAAAATAAACCCTCTCGCTTCCTGTTTCATGGCCTGGGCAGCCATTCTAGGAGTGTCAAATTGGGTTTTAAAAACAATTCGACGAGGTTACTCTCTCCAGTTCGCTCGCAGGCCACCTTGCTTCAGAGGCGTCATTCAAACTTCTGTCCCGATAGCCTTGGCTTATGCATCAGAAGGTTTGCAATGCCCTATAGGTGTGAGGGCCCATTCCACAAGAGGGATGGCCCCCCATTCACAGACTTTTCTTGAGATTCGCATGTGAGGGAGTGGCCTATCAGTATACAGTCAGTCTGGACTGTCTCTGGCCACTTTCACGAAGTGCGTAGACACGGCTCTTTCCCAGATGGGAATCCGTGCCTTGAACTACCTCTATGATTGGCTGGTTCTAGCCAGGTCAGAACAGGAGTTGGCTGCTTACAGAGAGCTGTTACTCCACTTAGAGTGCCTCGGGTTGATTATCAACCCGCACAAAAGTCTTTCTGGGGACGATTTTAGACTCTGCCCAAATGCAAGCATGGCTTACGCCGGAACAATCCCTGACGATTCAGTGATTGGCGGCTTCTCTCAAATCGGAGGCGACACGCCCCCTGAAGGTTTTTCAGATGTTGCTCGGCCTTATGGCGGCCGCTGCCTCTGTAATTCCTCTGGGCCTGCTTCACATGCGGCCCCTTCAGTTTTGGCTCAAAGCCTGTGTTCCACCCCACACTTGGCACCTGGGGCGGTTTCCTGTCAGGATAGACCACCGCTGTATCAAGGCCGTGGCCCCCTGGACGACCTCTCGCCTGTTCCAAACAGGAATGAGGCTAGGCCTGACCTCCAGAAGGAAGGTAGTCACAACGGACACGTCCAACTCGGGTTGGGGCGCCCTGTTGGAGGACAATCCAACGTTTGGCTCCTGGTCAGCCCTGGAGCAACGCCTGCATATCAACTGCCTAGAGATGTTGGTGGTTTTCTTAGCCCTGAAAACCTTCCTTCCAGCCTTGAAAGGGCACCACATCTTGGTCCGGTCGGACAGCATGACGGTGGTGGCTTATATCAATCACCAAGGCGGTCTCAGGTCACACACTCTTTGCAGGAAGGCTCGTCGCCTCCTCTTTTGGGCACAGAAAGAACTCCTCTCGCTAAGGGCGGTTCATGTGCTGGGCAGATTGAACCTTGGTGCAGACATGCTGTCCAGAGGCAAGGTAGCCCCGGGCGAATGGGCGTTACACCCTCAAATGGTTCAAGAGATCTGATCAGTCTTCGGGAGGGCAGAGGTCGACCTCTTTGCCTCAGAAGACAACTCTCACTGTCCAACATTCTTCTCGATACAGCAAGATGCTCTGGTCCACGACTGGCCCAGTGCTCACCTATACGCATTTCCCCCGGTTGACCTGATTCCTTAGGTCGTCAGGCGGGTCAGGAAGACCAAGTGTTCCCTCCTCCTAGTGGCCCCGCTCTGGAGGAACCAGGCCTGGTTCCCGGAGATAGTGCAGCTCTCAGCAGCAGCCCCGTGGCCCATTCCGCTGAGGAGGAACCTTCTCTCGCAGGCGAAAGGCATGATTTGGTATCCCCGGCCGGAGCTGTGGAGCCTTCATGTATGGTGCCTCGACGGGAGCTTAATCAGCTCCCAGCGAGAGTAAGCAGTACTATTTCTACAAGACAGCTTTACAGCCAAAAATGGTCGGTCTTCCTTAACTGGTGTTCTGCATGAAGTTTGGACCCGATATCATGTGACATGTCTCACGTGCTAACCTTTTTGCAAGAGCTGCTGGATAAGGGACGCGCCCCCTCCACGCTCAAAGTGTATGTGGCAGCTATTGCGGCGAACCATTCTCTCGAAGCTGGCCATTCAATCGGCAGGAATGACCTGGTCGTTAAATTCCTGAAGGGCACAAGGAGGCTGAATCCTCCTCGTCCTCCTCGCCAATTTCATTGACTGATCCGGGGTGTGGGGACTCTCATGTTAATTTCTACATTTTCCAATTTCCCGCTAGAAAACTTACACGCAACTGCAGTCATGCACACCATGGAATTTTAAATAATTAATAAACACTACATTTTAGCTAACATGATGATTTCCTTGCTAGTCATACCTGCAAATGTTCAAGTTGGTTGAGTAGCCTTTGTTAAAGCAAGAGTCTTCATGCATATTTTATGCTATGTTATTTCCTTTATTCTCTTTGAAAACAAAATAACTGTGAAATTTCCAGACATGAAAACGTTTTTCCCAGCAGGAAGCATCGTAAATAATTAACTGTAGCAGCGTCTCATTATGTGTTTGAGAAGAGTAATTGTAGACGGGTGTTATTTGCGCATGCACCAGCAGGTGGCTCACGTGAGTCAACGTGTCAACAGAACCAGGAACTATGATGAAGCAGCGCTAAATATAGCTTTATGTCAAAATACTCATGTATTTAATTTTAAATTAAACAAATGTAATCCTGATAGTAGTCCCGCTTTTTGCTAAATGGAACTGTAATCTGAATACTTCATTTTTTGATGTAACTGTAACGGATTATAGTTACTAGATTTTTGTATCCTGATTACGTAACGGCATTACATGTATTCCCTTACTCCCAACCCTGATGGTAAGACATAGCAATTTGCAATATTAAGCAGCAAAACAAGCTGTTTTGTACAGCTAAAAATAGCTGGAAGTGAATGACACCCGAAGTCAAACACATTAAATTTACAAATGGCCGCGCCCACTCCAACGGAAAAAATAAGGCAGCCCTGAATGTCAGCGGAGACCAAGACAACTAGATGAGCCCCAGAGACAGATTCCCAGTGAAGACTTCTTCACCTAGACGGCCATCGGGACAAGACCACGGGAATTAGATGAGTCCTCTGCACAATCTGACTTTGCTGCAGCCTGGAATTGAACTGCTGGTTTTGTCTGGTCAGAGGAGAACTGGCCTGAGCCTGGTTTCTCCCAAGGTTTTTTTCTCCATTCTGTCACCGATGGAGTTTTGGTTCCTTGCCGCTGTCACCTCTGGCTTGCTTGTTGGGGACACTTAATTTCCAGCAATATCGTCGACTTGATTGCACAGATACTATTTAAACTGAACCGAACTGGATGATGACATCACTGAATTCAATGATGAACTGCCTTTAACTAAAAATGGAGTGTTTACTATCGTTCTTTTGCATTATTGACACACTAGATTCCTATTTTATACTGTAAAGCTGCTTTGACACAATCTGAATTGTTAAAAGCGCTATATAAATAAAGGTGACTTGACTTGACTTACTACCTTTCTTGGCCTTGAACATGGTAGCTGCATTGCTGTCTATGCAGGGTCAGAAAGCTCTCTGATTTCATCAAAAATATCTTAATTTGTGTTGCGAATATGAGCTAAGGTCTTGCAGGTTTGGAATAACATGAGGGTGAGTAATTAATGACACAATTTCATTTTTCACTTTAATATAAAATTGGTCCACATTTTTAAAGAAAATGCAATTGTTGCTTAACCGAGTTGCCACAATGCTAGGGTGTTGCTGTGTGCTTTCTAAGGTCATTGAGTGGTTGCTAGGGGGTTTCACGATGCTGGAAGCCTTGCTGGAGCATCGTGAAAGGAAAATGTCCAGGATGGAGGGGAGAGGGGCACCGATGATCTTTGCGGCAGTGTTCACTGTCCGTTGTAGGGTCTTGCGGTCAGCAGCACTGCAGTTCCCATACCAGACAGTGATGCAGGTGGTCAGCACACTCTCAATGGTGCCCCTGTAGAAAGTGGTGAGGATGGGTGGAGGGAGACTTGCCCTTTTCAGCCGGCGGAGAAAGTGGAGGCGCTGTTGTCCCTTCTTGTTGAGAGACGTGACGTTGGTGGTCCAGGTGAGATCCTCTGTGATGTGCACCCCCAGGAATTTAGTGCTGCCGACTCTCTCCACGGTTGAGCCGTCGATGGTCAGTGGGGGGTGGTCAACAGAGTTTCTCCTGAAGTCCATCACAACCTCTTTTGTCATTGTAAGTCTCTACAATGTAAGTCATTGGGATGTTGTCTTAAAGGAATAAACACTTTAGTCCCTATTAATCTGATATGTACCGCTAATACTTCTGTAATAACAAAAAATAATTAAACTCAAAATTATTATATCAGTTTAATATTGTACATCTTTGTTTTTTTTAATATTTAGTTTTATTGTAGTATTTATTTATTTACTTAAGAACTCACATATGATTTCTTTCTTTTTTGAAAGTGGATGGGGAAACTATGACAGTATTTTCAATTCTGATATATTCCTTCACTTAATAGCACAGCTCACATCTACAAGCCACCTACTCTGAGGTAACATTCTTTTGATGATTATGCATCAAAGTTTAAAACCCAGGTTATTTAAGGTGAAGTTTATGTGCTCCACAAGGTTATCAGAATACAACATTGTATTGAAAGTAAATTTTGTTAAATGTCACGTCTAAAATTCAACTGTACAAAATTTAAATCCAGATCTCCATAACAACTCTATAGATATGACTTTGAAAAATCATTAACACTCAGCATAAGCAATAGCAATACAGCAGCATGACAGTTATGTTTATTGATGAGTTTAAGGGTGGACCATCATGCCCCCCTCCTTCCCTCAAAAATAGTTTCAATTAATATTGCCACCTAGAAAAATAGTTAAGTGGTCTGTCTATCACACATTTGACATTTAGTCATAAAACTTACTTGACAGACATATGACAGCAGAAGTAAAATCGTTGTAGTGATTGGACAAATGTTTTGCTGGCTATTGAATGTTTTTATTGATTCTTCAATTATGGCAGACTGGAAGCAAACTAAATAAGCAAACATGAAAGAAGCTGGAAAAGCCACACCATGACCAACAGCATCTCAAAGAACTCTCTGAAATAATATCTTCCACTGATGCATCCACATAGAGAAATACCTTGACTAACGGTAAACAGATTTTGTGGCAACATTAGCGGTGTGTAAATGCTCAGGACATAGCGTGTGAAGAACTGACAGTCCAGTCGCTCCACCCGTGTCAAAGGCAGCTCAGATTCATTGAGTGCTGTCTGACTTTTTATTATTGTATGGAAAACACAGGTACATGTGAGGAGAGAGGAAAGATTTCTGGCCAAGATCTCTTTCAATCTAAAGCAGGTGCGCAAACGTCCTTAAACACATTAAGACGTGTTTAATGCAACAGATTTTATACAAACAGTACAAACACATGTAGGAAAAAAAATGTCATATGAGAGGGTATTTACAATTTTTAACTGATGCAGAAATGACTATGATTAGATGTGAACTTATAGTTTTTTTCAATTGCTAACAAGTGTTTACCAATACCTACAGTACTTTTTCTAAACTCTTAACACAGCAACACACCTACATCACACAATTAACCAAATAGTTAATTTTCTGGCCAAAACCATATTTTATTAAATAAATACAAACTGTGCATTTCAAAATGCTGAATACCCTTTTCTACATATAGTAAGTCTATCAAAACACAGCCAACCTGATTCAAAATTGAGTCATTAGGTCAAAACCTTAGCACTATTTTTTTCTATCCAAAAGGAACATATAGTCAATCATAGTGCATAGACTGTCAAAATGCTAGCAATTAATGGCATTACAAAAACTGCATTACTTGTCATGTTTCAGTTCGATTTGTATAGAACAAACAATATGAGATCCATTTACAGTACACAACAACAACAACAATAATAATAATAATAATAATAATTCAGTCATCTGAACTCTTCTGGGTAAATTATAGATAGTATGTGTACTGCATAGTGAAGGAGTCATCAATACTTCATGGAATGACAGAATTGCTGGAGTAAAGGCTTTATTGGCAAAATGAAATTGCTGTCAGTGAAAAAAAAAAAGAACATACAGCCCTTTGCTTTTTGCCCCTACCTCTCCTTTCCCTTGTCAGAAAGTCAGAAAGAGCTTTATTACCAAGTATATTTACACACACAAGGAATTTGACTTGACGACAGGAGCTTCCAGTGCAAAAGTATGGACATACATGATAGTGCAGACATACACAGGAATTATAACACTAATATAAGAAAAACAGAAAATTAAATAATGCACTATATACAGAAGTAGAAGTATAGGAAAAAAAATGTTTACGTAAATGAATGTGCAGCTATGTTATTTACATGTGTGCAGTTTACAAATGTACAAATTTCGGATTTTATGTATAAATATTTCTTTTATGATGGACAATGTATAGTTATTAAAATTTTAATTGTTCAGGAAAAAAGCTGTTGTGCCTGGCTGTACTGGTGGTCAGTGCTCTGTAGCGCAGACCAGAAGGCAACAGTTGGAAGAGAGAATGGGCTGGGTGTGAGGGGTCCAGAGTGATTTTCTTAGCCCTTTTCCTTACTCTGGAGGTGTACAGATCTTGGAGGTTGGGCAGGGGGGCACCAATAATCCTCTCCTGACTGTCCGCTGTAGTCTCTTGATTTCTGATTTGGTAGCTGAACCAAACCAGACCGCAATGGTCCAACTACTCTTCTCCCTAGTCCACCATGTCCTCTCCCTTATCCAACTCTCCCTCGTCCAGACATTTTCTTTATTTGTTTGCTTCTCTGTGTTGTTCTGTATTGTTTTGAACAAAACCAATCCAGAAAGTGCCTTTTTATTGTGCATGGCCATGTAATGGAAAGACTTGGAATTAATTATTAAGATTGGAATCAAGTTATTTCTCAATTATCAGTTATTGAAATAATTCTTATCAGCTCTTTTAAGCTGCTGTTGTTGCAGAAGTAGAGGCTTTTCACTATATTTAAAGTTTGGAACATTAGGTCTTCATATCTGTCATGCTGTGTTTAAACATTTGTAAAAAAGATAAGAATGATCCATGATTTTGGTATGGGGTAAACTTGCGGGAAAATAATATGTAAGCATTTTAGAAACGTGTTAATTGACTGAATATTGTGTGAAAACAACATGAATTGTGTTAATGGTATGGTCACAACAGACAGATGTTGTGCCAGTTGTGTTTAGAGCTTTGAAAATGTGACTACAGAATGGACAAAGGGATGTTAGCAATTGAAAAAACTGTAAATGATGTGAAAGGCACATGTGTGCCATAATGGATGTTTTTACATAGACTGAAAGATCTTATCAATGTAGCATTTGGACCAATCAGACACAATTTTTCATTAGATTTAACAAATCAATGATTCATTAGATTAACAAGTAATCGCAGACCCCTCACCCAATAAACATACTGGGTGCCAGGATGTCTGTGAAGGACCCCAGACCCCTGGTTACCATGGCAACAAGGACACCTAAGCCAGATCAGATAAACTTTATGATCTAAAGGTATGCAGATAGAATCTTCCCTCCTACACAGTTCTCTCTAAAACAGACATACTGCTATAGGAAACAACTTCTTTCATTAATTCATAGACAGATTTTTCTTTTACCTTCCTATCACATATCCTTAAGGTCATTGTGTATATTATTACTGTTCTTGTATATGGTCTTGTGTATTGTATACTGTTTTATGCATGCTTATGATAGATCCCTTAGTTAACATCACCTCACTTATACCATGTTTGGTCTCTATCAATTCATCTTTGAATGATCTAATTGAGATTGTATATAATATGTTGATACCTATGCAAGATATTAGTGTTCTAAGAATCTTTAATAGTTTGTATGTCAACTTCCAATCCAGTTACATATGCAAATTACCATGCTTGGAAAAAAAGAGTCGTAAACTTTCCCTCCAAAAGTTCAAGACACCATTGGCTCTTTGACCCTCAAAAGGTGTGACCTCCACAGAACTTAAAAGGCCTCACATCAGTGACCGCCTCCCCAGTCTAGCTTCTTTTTGATTCTGAGAAGATGGGGATGCTGAGCTAGAGGCCTTCCAAGGCAACCCTTAAATTTTGTGCCAGAATTTCGGCCTTGTCTTTCCATTCAACCAAAGATCCTCGGATCTCAGCAGATATCTCTCTTAGCTCTTCTTCACTTCCTACCTGGGAAGAAACTCCCAGTCACCACCGAGCCAGAATAACATCTTTTGGGAGTTCAAACCTGGAAGAACATGAAGAACTCCAACACCACCAAACCTTCAAACCATCAAAACTTTCATAGGAGACTGCATCCGGACACTCGTCAACAACCACCCAGGTGAAAAACAAGTACACTTCCATAATGTACTTAAAGTGCTCTATTTTCGCGCACTAATTTTGTACTTAATATACTAAAAATTATTCTTTAGTACTTCTTAACATAAACTTAAGATCATCTAAGTGTACTCAACTGTTTTATTTTGAGACACCATGAATATGAACTAAAATGCACTTTTAACATACTATATTTGTATTTATAAAGTGTATTTAGTTACCACTTGTAGTACACTTGAGTGTACTAGTGTATGAAAGATGGGTTCAAGTGTGCTACAAGTCAAGTGTGTGCTAAAATCAAGTGTGTGTGAGATGACAGAATATTTGTATAAAATATTTTTTTAATGCCATCCTTGACAGCATCAACTAAATGGAAAAAGAAAATAATTGTACTACACTGATATGTCATAAGTAAAACACATTCATTAACAGTCCATCGAGGTTCAGAAGCTGCTGTATTTGGCCAGGTCTTTTTTCATATCATTGTACTGAGCACTGAGTCGGCCCACAGCTTTAGCATGCTCCTCATCCACCTCCTCCTTCAGCCGAGACTGCTCCTTCAGGAACTCTTCCCAGTCCTGCTTCCTCCTCTCCGCACACACCTGCAGATGTGTGTTCTGAACACACACATATCAACATATAATATGCAAATTACCTATCATAAGAATTTGTTTGCAATTTGACCATTAAAATGCCAACTAACTTTATTTATTGGATAGTGGCTATGTGGACTACTACCTACTGCATACTACACAATTTACAATGCCTTTCATTTTTAAAAATAGTTAGTGAAACAGTATGCTTTAGACAAAGATAAATATTTCAAATTGTAGAATGCTACATTGCTGTCATATGACCTCATTACACTGTTTAATTCAGCAAGTAGATTTGTTTCATTTGTGATCTATACAAAAAAAAAAAGTTTACTCTTCTAAACTTGATTTGTTTGCTTTTTATTTTATGTAATTCTCTATAATGTGCTATCTACTAGATTAAGAAGTAAAATGTTGAAATTAAATATTATTTTATGGTGAGATTGTTTATGGGGATTGTTTATGCAGCTTTACTCAAGGAGTAATTAATAATTTGCATTTGGAATGCTAATGCACTATTACTATTAGTCAATTACAGTTAGTGAAGGGAAAAACAAAGCTTTTCAAAACTTTTGAATCAATTTAACCATTTGCTTTGCAAAATGTTTCATCATTTCAAAGCACTCAAAATGCCACACACTAAAAATACCTGCTGGTGTAAATGTAACATAAACACCATAACTTGCATAAAATCACCTTTTACAAACCAACTGCAAATGTTTTATTGAAAGTGCAATCTAAAAAATATGAAGTGTCTGTATAATACGTTATTTTATTAAATTGTATGATTGTTTTGTTTGTTTTATGGAGAGCTTGGTAATAAGGCCAGTAAGAGACTATTAACTACAGCTCTTCCTCTTTATTATTCAAATGTTTCATTAAAAATGTCAACAAATTTATAAACCTGATTCAAGATCAGGTAGAAACTATATAGACACTGTGAATGGGTTCACAGAGATCGACTACTAGCATCAAACCATTTTGAAACAGTCCATCGAAACAGTCCATGAACAATCACTTAACAAAGCCTCATTTACTGAAATCATGTGACTTTGGCAGTTTGATACATGCTCACAATCACTGGTTCAAAACAATTTGCAAAGGTTTCAAAGCTTCAGAAAGCAGTCTTATCATTTATCTTATCACTAATCTTACAGTAGCTAGCTAGTACAATCTTATAATTTTATTATTACTATTTAGTGATGTGGCACAAATTTATATGAAATTGAATACACTGAAAATAAAATAATCCTGTCAGGGACCATGTGAAGTAATTTTGATTATTTAACTGGGTCACTTGGAAATAACTGTTTCAAATTACTTGAACAAAATATATAAATTCTATAATTACTTAACTGATTCATGTAGAACTGAATGAAATCATGCAGATTTAAACCCATTTCAGTGCATAATTAATATAATAATTGCAAAAAAGCGATATTTTGAATTTTCAAGTTTTAGTTACAATGTCTTAACATTTGGCAGTCTGACCAAATAAAGAGTAAAGCATAAAAATGGAAGATCAAGCAAGCACAGTTAACAGTATTGTGTACTGTTGTATGATCTGTTATGCAATTTTAACAAAGATAGGTAATCCAAGTATTCCAAGCATACAGAAAATCTACATGCTGTAGAATTAGTAAAAGAAGTATGTTGGAATGCTACAGTATATCAGGGGTGCTCAATTCTGCCCCAAGAGATTTAACTTTCTGCAAAGTTTAGTTCCTGCTCTATATAATATAGCAATTCTATTCTCCTCATGTACCTGTTCAGCCTCTAGCTCCCTCTGCTGGATCCTCTGTGCCATATGATTTGCTGCTTCAACTACAAATAGAAAAGCAAATGTTAATACAATATTCCCATCAATACACAAATCTTGCTCTTAGAACATTTAACTAAATAAATACAAAAAAAAAGTAACAAACACAGCTTTTTAATTAATAAGACATTAATTAATTGACTGAAGTCATGTTGATTACTTGTGGATTACTGTGATGTTTTTATAAGCTGTTTGGACCCTCATTCTGACGGCACCCATTCACTTGCGAGGATCCATTGGTGAGCAAATGATGAAATGCTAAATCTATTTTGAAAAACAAACTAATCTACATCTTGGATGGCCTGAGGGTGAGTAAATTTTCATCAAATTTTAATTTTTAGATGAAAATGAAAACTATTCCTTTAACACGTTAAAATATATTTATGTTTAACTATACTAACAAAATAGTGCAGACTTTTTTTGAATTCTTATTGTACATTATTTATTAAACATTACACAAGATTTAATCCACATAAGTTTCTTTCCTGCTTGAATGTCCCTTTCCTCTTCATGTTGTGTTTGACACTTCATCACATTCTTTACTGTAAATGATGAGACTTACGTAGTGTGAGAGCGTCACATAGTTTCTCATGCATACACTCAGTGCACCGAGGCAGATCATGTTCATTTGTGTCCGACATCATCTTATTCAGATTTTCAAGTAGACGGCATTCTCTGAAAGCACGCTTCTCCTGAGGGAACAGAAACAATTCTAGTGTAAATTTGGTTTGTGTCAGTACGTCACAGGTCAAAGAAAATACAACTAAAATGTCAATGTCACCATGCACCAACTATATTCCATGTACACCATGTATGTCCAGGAATGTATTTATACAACACACCTGTATACCAGAACATACTTTATCATCAGCTGACAAGTTCTTCATTGAAATTGCATACATAATTTATATGTGGGAATTTGAATGCAACCATATGTTTTCTTTATTAATTTAAAAAGCAATTATCAAAATAAAGTTATGTAATAACCTCAAACTCCCTGATGAAGTATCTGATTTCTCCCTGCAGCACCGGCCTGTGATCAATCAGTCTGGACTGAATATCACCAACATCTGTGAAAAAACAAATACTGAAACATTAAATGAATATCACAATTAAATAAACAAAAGGTATAATATTAAATAAGACACCTAATGTATTTTAAACTACTTACATTTAATGCTAGGTGATAGTTTGTCTAACATATCTAATAGTCCTTACTATGAAAAATGTCTTTAATATTTTAAAAATGTCATTTTAGCTAAAATTACTAGATTATATAATACTAGTTCATGCAATATAATCATTAGTTCATGCAACCTGCAGTTAGAAAAGGTCTTGAAACTTAGATTTTGGTGTTCAATCAGCAGCATTTTTGTCCATCATATAACAATATTGTCGTTATTCAGCTCAAATTAGTTCAGTTGTTCAATGACCTCATTCGACAATGTCAAGTACAGCTAAATCAATATATTTTACTGAATATCGTCTAGGTAGGAAGCTCACTATGCTTTGTGTCACAGCCATAGACAAGCACTGAAAACTTATAGTGTAAATATTATTACACATTTAATGCTCGATTCGAATAATTTCATCTGTATTAACTGCAACGAAAGACGTCTAAAATGCGTAATACTTCACATAATTAACATAATAACCCACCTTTAACAATCTTCTCCATCATCACGAGATGCTGGTTAATCTGACAGCCTTACACGATGATATTTATTATTCTGCCAAATGTTTCCTTTCCTAGACGTCTAATAATTGAGAAATGTAAATGAGGAAAGTGAAACGTTTCTTTGCAGAATTTTACAGATAGAAGTGTTACATTCTTCAACGTGTCACGTGAGAACAATAACAGAAAATAACTCCAAAATAAAAGTCCCAAAGTGTACTTCAAAATAAAAGTGTCTATATAAAACAAAAGTCCCTTCACGTTCAACAACAGCCTTTTTGAGGTCACATGAAATATAAACTTTGAGAAAACCAGTGGGTTTAATTCGCAAAAATAGGTATAAATTCATTGCACATATTTTTCTCGTGTGTATATATATATATATATACAGTGCCTTGCAGAAGTATTCAAACCCCTTCATTTTTTAATGTTTTGTTATGTTGCAGCCTTACGTTAAACGTTTAAATTACTTTTTTCCCCCCCACAATAATACACTCCACACACCATAATGACAAAGCAAATAACAGGTTTTTAACATCTTTGCAAATTTATTATACATAAAAAACATAAATGATTCCATTGCATAAGTATTCAAACCCTTATCTGGGACAGTTGAAATTTAGCTCAGGAGCATTCATATTGCTTGTAGATGTTACTACACTTTGAGTGAAGTTAACCTGTGTCAAATTCAATTGAATGGGTATGATTTGGAACGGCACACACATCTTAATAAAAGGTCTAACAGCTGAAAATGCATATCAGAGCAAAAACCAAGCCCTGAGGTCAAAAGAACTGCCTGTAGAGCTCAGAAACAGGTTTGCATCAAGCCACACATCTGGAGAAGAGTTCAGAAACAATTCTGCTGCATTGAAGGTTCACAGAATCATGTAGCCTTCATTATCCATAATGGAAGACGTTTGAAACAACTAGGACTCTTCCTAGAGCTGGCCTCCTGGCCAAACTGAGCAACTGATGGAGAAGGGCCTTGTCTAGACTGGTGACCAAGAAGCTGATGGTCACTCTAGTTGAGCTCCATGATCATATATGCAGATGGGAGAAACCTACAGAAGGACAAACATCACTGCAACACTCCACCAATCTGGGCTTTATGTCAGTGTGGCCAGACTCAATCTTCTCCTCAGTGAAGACACACAAAAACCCACTTAGAATTTGCAAAAAAGCACCTAAAGGACCCTCAGACTCTGAGAAACAAGATTCTCTGGTCTGATGAACCTCAATTCTAAGCATCATGTTTGAAGGAAACCAGCTCTGCTCATCACCTGCAGAGTACCATCCCAGAAGTAAAGTGTGGTGGTAGCAGCCTCATGCTGTGGGGGTGTGGGACTCATCAGAGTAGAAAAAAAGCTCAGTACACCAAAATACTGAGATAGCCTTAATGAAAATCCAGTCAAGAGCATTCAGAACCTCAGACTGGGCAGAAGGTTCATCTTCCAACAGGACAATGACCCTAAACACACAGCAAGAGTGGCTTGTAGACAACTTTGTGAATGTCCTTGAGTGGCCCAGCCACAGCCTGGCCTTGAACCCAATCAAGTATTTCTGGAGAAACCTGAAAATGTGCATCTGCCCCCATCCAACCCGACAGAGCTTGAGAGGTGAACAGGTGAGGTGAAGAATGGCATATAATTGCCAAATGCTGATGAGCAAAGCTTGTCACATCAAACAAAAAAACTTGAGGCTATAAAGGTGCTTCAGCTAAGTACTGAGTTAACGGTTTGAATACTTACGCAACATACTTATTTCAGATTTTTTTTATTTTTTTTTTAATAAATTTAGAAAGTTGTGACAGTTCTGTTTTTGCTTTGCCATTATGGTGTATGGAGTGTAGATTGATGTGGGGGAAAAAAAAAGTAATTTAATGCAGTTTAACATAAAGCTGCAACATAAAATGTGAAAAAAATGAAGGGGTTTGAATACTTCTGCAAGGCACTATATATATATTATTTAATGAATAGCTCATCAAGCTCATGAATATCCTTCTTCTGTAGAACACAAAAGAAGATATTTTAAAAACCAGTGAGGACAAAACAACACTGATTTTCAGTGTATGGAAAATAATAACAACATGAAAAACAAAGGTGAGTAAATAAATTTTTCACTGAACTACTTCTTTAATATACAATATTAAAAGGTAAAAAAAATAATTAATGCCAATATTAGTAGTACAGCTGTATAATTGAAATAGATTTCCATTTTGCTACTAGTAGTGATGGTCCCAATATTACCAAGATCAGGCCTCTCTGTTGCCCCCTGCACACTGAGATACGTCTGCAGTGATAGCTGTTTATTAGTAGGAACTTATACTACTTTTTGATGCTAGCTTTATTATTATACCAATTATTCTAAACAAAGGGAAATGCATAGAAATCTATACAACATTTAACATTCTGCTATTTGTATAATTTAATCTGTTTTGTGTTATAGAACAAAACCTTTTGGTTTAAAGAGGTAGAACTCGACATGATAGGTATTAAACACCTGAGACTGAATGTAGAGATTTGCTAATGCGTAACAGTTGCCAACAGACATTAAGTTTTGTCAGAAGGCACAAGAGTTGAGAAGTTCATTGAATTCACTATATACTTTGAAAGTATGGGAATTCTGACACAGCCATTCACTTTATTACAGCATTTTATTTATTCACTTTAATAGCAAGTGTCAGAATAAAAGGTTATATAATAAAACCAGACCTTCCTCCTATTCCCACATGAAGTATCTGATTTCTTCCTGCAGCACTGGCCTGTGATCAATCAGTCTGGACTGCTTTCTGTTTCACAAAGCAGGGTGTGGGATAATTCATCAGAACATATTACTTTTTCCAGGTTTTGCTCCTTGCATCATGTGTCTCTGTACTATTGCCTTAGATACAAGTGATTTTGCAGCAGAAGCCCAATCATAAATTCCAGCCTGGTCAAGCCCAGTACTCTGTAAGTACACTGTTGTTTAATGATATGTAATATAATGATATGTTCTTTCTGTCCCTGTATATGAGTGCTGAACATACTTATTTTTAATCATTCAATCTGTGCATAAGATCATCAAATGTCCTTTGTGATTTACAGTTATATTCTATGGATCTTTAATTGAGTTTCAAGAAAACCTTTTATTCAAACTCCTGTATCTACCTACCCTACAAATATCTGACACATATGGTACACTGTCACTAGAGGGAGACAAAGCATTACTTTAGCTAAATCTTAAATCTTAAACTTAGATGGAGACATAATTTCGAGTACTTTAGTTGTGTGTAGCTGAACCATGAGAGATAAATAACAAATAACTGATGAACACTCTGTATCACATTATAACACACACTGTTAAAAAAAGTTTCAGTTGTAAATAAAAAAAAAAGAAAAAGAAAAAAAACTGTTTTACAAGAATATACTATTTCAGTGATATACATCAAAATTTTGTGATTAATTCAGACTGATACTTGCCATTTCCTTGTAATTATTTGTGAAATTTACTATAGATTTCTGCGTGAAAAATGTTTCAAAGCCATTTTTTTTTTTTTACATTAGTTAACTACAATAGTTAACATGAACAATGAATTATACTTACACATCATTTAATAATTTCAGTTAATGGTTAATAAATGCTGTAAAAATATATTGCTAATTGTTAGTTTATGTTAGTTAATGCATTAACTAATGCAAAACTAATCAGACCTTACTGTAAAGTGTTATTTATGCTTAAGCATTTAGTGCTTAAGTGTTACTTAAGCACTAAATGCATCATCATATTACTGATTCAGTCTCTCATAGCACTCCTCCTGCCTTTTTATTTCAAATACATATTGACATACTAATAATCTAATTTCTTTTTAGTAAATGCATGAACATATTTTATGTAATTTTTATTATTGTGTTTTATTAAAAATGAACTTTTACATCTTTAGTAGAAGTAAGAACCAAAAAATCATAGGAATATAATGAGCCTATAAATAGCTTACTGTTGGTTCAGTATGTTGAGTGTGAGAAGACGACTGGACTGTTATTGCTATAATGAGAATGTGTCTCTGAGCGTCATCATCTCTATTGGAGTTAATGCTGAGCTTCATGAAACCAGCGTCAACGCACATACGTGATCTCTACATTTACAGTTGTAGAGACTGACATTAATTTCTTGTTGTTTGGGGTCCCACAGAATCTGTTGTTGTGTGTGTATATAACATTTTTCATTGGAGGATGTTAGACGAATAAACAAGATTACAATCTTGTTTATAAAATTCTGATTAGGATTAAGAAAAGTCATAACAATGAAACTTAGTCATTAATGGGTTGAGCTATTAATTATTCCCAGACAACACTGAACATAAGGTTTAATAATATAATAAGCTTTTATAGGACAAAGAAAAGATATACTGAAAAGTTATGGATGCATATCTTTATTTGTTCCTAATGATGGAAGCATAACTTTATTTGTTCCTAATGAAGCCATATTTTTGTTCTATGCTCAGTGATGCAAAAAGGCATCTCTAGTCATGCTTTTATTTCAAATTAATATTTAGTATTAAAATAACATTTTGAAATAATACTGTTGATACATATATGATATAAAATTTATATTATCAATTTGTATAATAAATGTTGTTTAAAAATTCATATTATAAAATAGAATATTTTATTATTCAGAATGCAACACCACAGATGTCTTTTTATATTAATAATCTATATTTATATAAAAAATCAAAAGTTTGTGGTTAGGTAAGATTTAAAAAAAAAAAAAAGTTTTTAAAAGTATGCTCACCAAGGCTGCATTTATTTGATCAAATATTCAGCAAAACGGTAATATTAATATAAACTATTAAAATAACTGTTTTCTATTTGAATATATTTTTAAAATGTAATGTACTCCTGTGATGTCAGTTGAATTTTCAGCAACCATTACTCCAGTCCTCAGTGTCACGTGATCCTAATATGTTCATTTTCTGCTCAAGAAACATTTTTGTTGCAGCTTAATTTTTTTTTTGTGGAAAATGTGATATATTTGTTTTTCCAGGATTCTTTGATGGATATAGTTGATTTATATTGGAAATAGAAATCATTTGTAACATTCTAAATGTCTTTACTGTCTGTTTAGATCAATTCAATGTATCCTTGCTGAAAAAAGTATCATTTGAAGGAAAAAATCACCCCAAACTTATGAAAAGTACAAATACAATGGGCCTAGTTGTCACAGAGCCTATATCTCAACAGGAATACAGTTTTGAGTCAAAAGTTCAATTACACAAATGTTTGTTTTCTCCAGCAGTAGTTTCTGTATGCCAGTTTCAAACATATACTGTAGTCCAAATCATTCCTTTTGCACAAACAGTAATGCGTGACAATAGTAATATCAAGGTCATGGGTTTGACTCCCAGGGAATGCAATGATGGGTAAAATGTAAATGCAAAGCAAATCATTTGCTTTCTTGATTACCTTCATATAGTTCTCCAAATAACAGCCTGAACCTTGTTGTCCAACAATTTTGATTTACAATACACTGACATGTGACATTCCTACTTTTTTCACCCTTAGCTTTGAAATTTAAACCACTGTAGATTTGTTTATGTTACTCACTGTCCAGCGTCTCTAAGTGAGAGATCGTGATAAATAATATGGTTGATTTGAGTGGCTCTCATCTAATCTGAGGCTTTACTCTGCTCTCCTTTTCTTACATCATCTGCTCTTAGTCTTTCCTCAACTCCTTCTCCAGGGTCCCCATATCTGTTTTTTTTTTTGACCATATCTGTCTTTTTACACACAGCAAAATCATGATAGTTGTGTGAACAATGTAGTAAATTGCATTTCATGTGCTGTGTGTATTACAAACCCAGCAGAGCTCAATATGATGCCATCTGACAACATGCCATGAGCATCTGAGAACACAGCTTTACTGTAGATGTCTGTGCTAATGTTTTGAAAGCTTGAGCCTTGGATTAGAGAAATTAGTGTGTGTAGTGTTATGACAAAATGATATATGCAATTTGCATTAAATCATGAAAAATGTAGAATCCACTTAGGGGAAAAAAAAGGTGATGGCTATGTTAACAATGATTTTAGTTTTCAGTATAAAAAACAAACAAACAAGTTTTTAGGAATAAAATGCATATATATATATATATATATATATATATATATATAAGTGAATTATATAGAATCAACATTCATATATTCAAATTTATATCACTATATTTTCTGATTTGTTTCTGTATATTCACAATGTACATTTATATATTCAGATTTTATATAATTATTTTCTGTTTGGCCCTTCATAGTAAAACCCTTCAGAATATAAATAATATTAATACTGGAATGTTTGGCATATGTAAGTGCTACTGAAATATTTCTGGTTCAGTGCATAAGAAAATCTCATGTTGAGAAAATGGCCTTTAAATATATTTATTGCAATCTACAGACACAAATAGATAAAGTGTAATAAAATTAGTACTTTTTTTCCCCATTGATCTGAAAGAAAACATGTTATGGAAGCAAAATAGCCAAAAATCTCAAAACTGACCAGTGCATGAAAAAAACAATGGTTTGCCTGTGTGTTGCCTTAAGTTTTTAGTCTATCCAGGCAACTGGCCCTTAGGTTTAATTAAATCAATATTTAATATTATAGAACTTGTAAACATGACAAATATTTTAAAATTATATGATTGGGTTTCACAAAAATTGAATTGAATAATGCGCACGTCTTGTTTGGTGCACTGACTGTAGACGAGCTCTTGACTCCTGGAGCGGTTAGCGAACACAACGTGTTTAGTAGGAGGTCTGAGATAAGCTTTACAAAACATACCCACCAGGGTCAACTCAAACACTCACACACTCTCTCTCACACACACACGCACGCACGCACGCACACACACACGTGCGTTTCCCCCTCCTTGCCATCTCAGGCCACGGAGCTCACATTACCCAATGGGTATCATTATTTTACAGTGAATGGCTTTCTCTCTCCCTCTCTTCTCATTCTCCTGTTTACTCGTTCTCACTGTCTTTTATCTTCCCTTTCTCGCCGCAGAGGTGGCTGCAGGGACTCGGCAGGCTTGTGGTGGCATGGAACAGGTGGAGGATCTCTCGTGACCCGAAGCCCTGGCGAGAGCTCTCATCCTGGGGCTGACCAACCTGCCCGACTCTCTTGCTCTGCCTCTCTCTCCGTCAGTCAGATCCAACCCTGGGCAAAAGAGCAGGTCACCAATCTTGGTACCGTTTTACCCCCTGAGAGTCCAGCAACACAGAGAGGAAAACAGCCCGTCACGGCCGGTGTCGGAGTTTGTCTGTGCGTTCTCTCGGGGGCTGAGCGGAGTCCACTGGACCCCTCCTGTAGTCTGAGAATCAACATATGCACTTATCATCATGTGCTTTTCTGGAAACCCCAGCAACCCTGTCAGGCCTGTCTGGCGATACTAAACTGTAAAGCTCTTTGGGTGGAATCGTTGTGTCTTTCACAATTAATGTTCACAGCGGATCTGAGGGCCAGAGAATACGGATGGGCGCGCGACTGTGCGCAGACTCGTCGCTGTCACTTTCCCCTGCGGATTTGCGTCGGTGTCCGAGTCAAACTGCCGGCAAGGGGCGGAGAGATGCCCGAACCTGTGGAAGCGTGGATCCCGTGCGGAGCGCGCAATCGAAGTGACAGGCTGGCGGTGGAAGTGGGAACATTCTCCGTGTGTGAGCAAAACAAGTCCGCTGGCTGCGGCTCCCCCCGCCACCTCTCTCCTCCCCTCCGCAACCGCGTGTAGGAGTGCAGCGATCTCCTCTGACGCTTGTGGAAGTTTTAGCGGCCTGCGGTTTCCCGCGCAGGATGCCGGGGGTGCCCAGGGGTACCGGCGTTGGGAGCGGTGCCGTGCCGGATTAGGACCTCGCTGGCTGAGTTTGATGGCAGACCTGGAAAGACAAACCCTGCCAGGCACAAACTGCTCAGCCACATGATGTCAGGAGGACGAGAAAAAAAAAAAAAAAAAAAAAAAAATCTAGCCATGCAGCGGCAGAGCGCGCAGACAGATGACACCCAGCAGGAAGCTGCAGCCAAATCTGTAAGCATCCACAATCCAGCTGGCTCGCCCTAGGGTACCTGTCTCACAGAGGAGACTCCACAACACCCCGTGAGCTGTCAAATTAACTCACAGATCTGGAAAGATGGAAGCGATGTGTCCCCACATACTCAACAGGGGCCACTATAAAGTGCTTTAATTCTTTGTTGCCCCCTCTGCTTATAAATAAAAAATATATAACATAATGAAACGGTAAAAAAAAAAAAAAAAACAATAAAAAAAAAAAAAACACCACATACACATGGTCAGTTGACAGAAAGGCAAACATTCATACCAGCATGAGTGAGTGCGCGCACAGACATATACGCACACTGCTAAAGCCTGGCTACAATCATTGCGCATTGCTCTGCGGTCACCTGAGAAACGTGTTTATGGAAAAACACTTCCTGCGTGTCGTGACTAAACAAAATGCTTAAAAACAACAACAACAACAACGTGAGGCTATGAGTTATAGTAATTTTACAATAACTGATCTTAAGCATAGAGTTTTTTTAAAATCAATTTTTTTTTTGTAAAAAACATTGCTTTAGATATGATTTTTAATCACACATAAGTCAAACTAAAAAATACAATGTATATTTTTTCTTTTTTTTAAATAAGACGTTTCAGTATTTTTTTTTTTTTTTATAAGACTTTACCAGTTTTATTGTATTTTAAATTAATACATCTGAACGTTTAGAAAATCACTTTGCCAGTAAAAATAGGCCTAAAGGTGTGGTCACATTTAGAGCTGTTCGGAACTCTGTTGTGGACAAATTCCAGTAATTTCAGTAGGAATCCACGCAATCCAGAATTTTATGTGAGGGGAACGATTTTCACATGGACTGTTCACACAGATTTGCTGCACTGACCAACAGAAAGCTGATTGGTTTGAAAGCGACTGTGTGAGCTGTGCTATAACGGCAACAAAAAAATTGAAAGGAAAATTTTTTGTCATAATTCACTAATGTGACTTCACCTTAATTCTAAACACTTTTTTAATATGCCATTAATGCAACAGAATAATAATTAATAAATAAATAAATAAATAAATAAATAAATAAATAAATAAATAAATAAATGGTAAAGTACAGGGAATTTGGGAGCTGATGGAAATTTAACAGCACTTGAATATAGTAATAACACAGCAGAATTAATTGTATTAGAGGAAATTCTGTTAGAGGATATTGTATTAGAGAAAACTACAGAAATAGAAACAAAAATTTGGAAAGTGAGAAGACAACTACAGCTCTTGACCTCATGCCCTCGTTCCCTCATTCCACACAAAGCAAGAACACTTTCTTTTCTCACTTAACAAACCACAAAGATTTTAAACAAAAGTAAATACAAACTCTTACATCTTCAGGATAAGTCATTAATGGTTTGGAAAAATCCTTTTATGATGCCAATAAAACTTGAATCTCTTGAGGGAAATCTGGAGGGAAATGAATTGCAAAATTTATGCAAACACACATACACCCATCTTGGTCAGACAGATTTGTGTTGTGTCATTAGGAGTCTTGCAAAGAACCAGTAGTAATTATTGCTTCTAACCCTAAAGCACTACATTTGTTTCATCCCCAATTTAATTATAATACAAAAAGCCAACAAACAAACAAATAAATAATAAATAACCCATGACACTTCTCTTTTAAAATGTTTTGAAGTTGAGATCAATTTGTATATTATCAAATATCATTGCACCACATTATATATGGTCAATATTTATGTGATTCTGTACCAAGAACAATGCTTGTTTCTCTATTTTGGTCTTGTTTGACCATGGTAACTTGAGAAACTGTACACTTGAGTTTTTGTTCTTTGATGTCAACAAAGGCTTTTTATGGTAACTTTCCCAAACAAATTCTGGTTATGTAGTAGACCCAACTAGCATCTGCATTTATTTAGCTGTGATCCTTAAGCAGCCACTTAAACTATCCAACTCAGTGTGTGAGGACAATGATAACAAATCCTCTTCTAATAGTTCTGAACATCTCAAGATGACTTAAGTATTGTTCTGATAGCGGAAATGGATATTTTACAGTTGTTTAGTGAGTTTAGTATAGCCAATTCCTGTTCTGTGCAGCTCAACAACATTTTGTCACACAACATTACTGTATTCTCTGGTTGTTCCCATAGTCATAAATGACTATAGAAATATGGCCTGTGTGTCCCTCATATTTGTGCCGAGTGAAACAGAAGGTCATGGGTTTCCCCTTAAGTGTTCCTAATCACTCATGTGAAAATGTATAATATTAATAGAAATATAATGAAGTTGTTTTTAGAATTTCACTTGCTAAGGGAATTTATATGGGTGCCAATAATTGTGGCATGTTTATATATATATATATATATATATATATGTATATATATTTTAATTACATCATAAATATCATAAATTTAAAAATCATTTTAATTCAATTTCAAGTTGCATTTTTAGGAATATTTTGAATGAGTGACTGAAGGAGGTCACACACCAGCTGTCATGTAGACCTAAAATGTAAATATATTGCGTATGAATTTCTTAACATTTTTTTTTTCTCTCGGATTTAAAGTGGATAGTAAAGTAAAAGCCAAGACTGGGCACCCAAACTCTTTGCCTTCATTCACAAAAACGAGATAAACAGATTACAGCTCTAGTTTGGATGAGTTATCACACCTCTCTTTGTCCTTTCATACATTTCAGACCTAAATCATCTGTTTATTTACAGAGAAACACTCCATGAAATTATATTAAAGACAATAACATACCACATTAAGTCAAGGGCCATGTTATCAAGCACCAAAAAGAATGTCACATGTTTATCTGTGAGTGTGTGGCTGTGGCAAAAGAGTCCTGGTAGGTCAGTCACAAGATGAGAGGTGAAGAAATAAAAATCACAAAGCAAAATCAATCAGTAAACAGAAATATTGCAGTTATGCACATCTTGGCTGTGTCTCAAAGCTGATATGGTTGACAGTAGCTTCATTGTGCTGGTGTGTCGAGTTAGCGCCATAAAACACAGCTATAACCTTTCCACCCGCAGCAAACTCATCCCAAATATCTTTGATTATGGAGCAGTTCGGGCCCTCAGGGGCCACAGCGCTTCCAGTTCAAACACTTTAAGTTCAGAAATGGAAGCGTTGAGGAGAGCAGCCCAATAACAACTGTGGAGATGATGAGGGGAGTTAAGGAGAGTGATGGGGAGAACAAGAGATTACGCCGCAACGCAATAACGGCAGCTTTGTCCCGCATCCTCACGCCCTGCAGACGGGTGCAAATGTCGATTTCACGCCAGCCTCGAGCGTATGTGTTTTTCAAAGGGCCAAGAATCAGCAGTTTGTCATGTGCGCTTAAATATAGCCTGAAAAATGAAGCTCTACAAGTGAGTCTCTAACAAGCGGATGATGGCTCATCGTAGGATATGATTCCCTTGAGCTCAATGACTGAAGGGCTGAACAGGATGAAGCATCCTCAGTCATGGATCCAGACGGCCCACAGGTCTTCCTCTGAGTGGAAAGTGAACACTTCCTCTCCTGAACCCTACAGTGCTGCACATTTCTCAAGGCACTGTTGGTGTTTCAGATGTAACTAATATCATAGTATGGCAATTAACAAGGAGTAAGTTTTTTTTTTTATTTTTATTTCTCTCATATTTTCCCCTCTGTATTGACAAGAGCAACATACAGTAGCCGCAAGAATAATTTGGGCACTTGAGTCACAGTTAAAATGTTTGAATGTCACTGCATTTTATGACAGCATATACAGTAACTCAAGTGCTACTTGCTCATATTTAATAAACACTATTTTAAAGCAGCTTACAAGAAGTTATATTATAACAGAAAGTAACAAAGTCATTCTGCAAAGCATACTTTTTACAAGCTACTTTTACTTTTGCAAGCTAATTTTACAAAAATAAATAAATCAACAGATATATTATTAAAAAATTAATACAAACAAATATTGTGACATATGGTTGAGAAACGTTAGTGGTTACTCTGCCAGGACACCTGTGTGAACTTAACGAAACCTGGCTTAATACATAAATTAAAAATCACTAGAAATATGGCTCAGAATTTAGATTTTAATAAGATTGATTGACAACTAATTTGTCAGATTTACTTTTTGGCAGAAGCTATTTGCAATAAGTGCTAACTAAGTAAGTTAAATGAAAAATGAAACGCATTTCATGGAAATTTTCTGAGCTATGATAGAGCAACCCCTAAGCAATAATATATTCTTGCTAAATTCTGTCATGACGAAATGCACAAATATGCATGTGTGTCCTGTAGTCATGGCAAGTGTGAGTCACATCTGAACCACAGTTGAGCTCCCTGTGATTGTAGCAGCAAATCATGTGGCTGCAGAGAGTTGCACTTTATTTTACAATTTGTGTACTTGTTCCAAGAAGTCCTGAGAAAGTAATTGCATGGGTGAAGTTTAGAGTCGGGTAAAGGGTTAGAACCTACTAATTGGCCAGTTATTGTAATAACTGTAGGAAGTACATAGTATACACATGGAAGAAGACTGTAAACGGTCACTAGAAACATAATCTCTCCTAAATACTTCAGATATCACCCCTGTAGGGAAGGGGTTTGATTGGTCGAAGCTTGTGTTTGGTGGATGTATGTTGAGAGAGCACTAAGAGCCACAGCCTCATGCCCGCAGACATACACGCAGCCAGTGAGCAGTGAAGGCCGTGCAGCAGGGACACAGTCATGCAGGACAAAAAGGTACATTTCTGGTTCATAAGCATGTCCTGTCAAGGTTAATCCATTAGAGACAGGCCGTCTGACTGCCAGCCGCTGCTGTGGCTGCTGTATTCCCACTGAAAATATCTTACACAGAGATAGGAAGATGTTCTGGGCAGCTCATTCTCTGTTTTGTAGTCTTACATACAGCATGACCCATGTCTCTTTATCACAAATCTGAAGTCAGTATCAGCAACAATTTGTGTTCTTCATACTAATGGCCGATACTGATATCTAGAAATCAAGGAAGCTAATAGAAGCATGGGGCAGTCGTGGCCTAACGGATAGAGAGTTGGACTTGTAACCCGAAGGTTGTGGGTTCGAGTCTCAGGTCTGGCAGGGATTGTAGGTGGGGAGAGTGAATAACCAGCACCTCCACCCTCAATACCACGACTGAGGTGAGACCCTTGAGCAAGGCACCAAATCCCCAACTGTTCCCTGGGTGCCACAGCATTGGCTGCCCACTGCTCCAGGTGTATGTTCACTACTGTGTATGTGCACAAATTCCAAGTATGGGTCACCATACTTGGCCACACACCACTTCCCTTCCCCCCGAACACAACAGTGCTAACATTAAATGAACACTTAAAATACATACTCAAAAACACACTCAAATATCAACCGATAGCCATTACATTGGTCTGTTGCTAATATAGAGTTTAATTCCTTTTTCATTTGAAATCAGTTGAATATATATTTATAAAGCATTTCATATTTAATAATTATTTAATAATCACATTTTAATATTTGCAGATATTTATCCTGATATTGATATTCAAAATAAATATGAGCCAGATTATGTAAAATATTTTGGCAAGTGAAATAAATGTAGCTTTATTATGTATGCTCTGAAGTTATATTAATTACATTAAGTAGTAAAATGTATATTTTGCTTGACACATTAAATACATGATTTATATTATTTATAAAATGGTTAGGTTTCATCACTTTTAATAATATCAACTCATGTTTATTTGTTTTGTCAAGTCTGCATGATTTCTGCATTTCTGTGTTCATCACAGAAATATGAGAAATAGTAAATTGTGGCTTTGAGAAAAACTCTTAATTTCACTTCAGGTTTAAATAAATTAGTCAGGATGAATTAAAACCTGCATTATAATGAAGCACAAATTAAAAAGTCACAACCGGTGTGACAAATATGCAGATCTGAACACAATATATGCTAATGAGATGTTATTTGAGTGTTTTCTGACCAGTGGCCATTAGGAGGGTAGCTGAGGGCACTGCACTGCCCCTGACACATGAACCCAGATAAACAACTGCAGGCTGAACTCCAGTCTATCAGCCTTATGCCTCTGGAGCTCTGAGGAGCTCATAAAAAGTATTCTCTTTGTCGTGCCATTTCAGTTGGAATTACTTTTAGTATCACTTCTCACAGCACCCCCGAGACATCCTATCAAAAGACATTAACACAGGAGGTCTTACTAAAGTTCCCTGGCAAGACCTGTGGGGCAATGGGGGCAACCAGATGAGGTATAGAGGAGATAAGATACCCTCTTGTTTGTGAAGATAACAGAGAAGAGGTGCAATTTCAACAGTATTTTTTTTTTCTGACTGTAAATTGAGCCCTGATATCAGGTCACCCTCTTTTTATTTGATTTGTTCAGTTGGAACAGAAGAAATTATGCAAATGGAGCAACAAGTTGCCACTTGTGCAAACCCCACATATTAAAATGTATTAGATCAACTTGAGTTAAAGAATGATTTTATGTGATCACATTTTTCACACCCAAATGATTCCAAAAGTATAGAGCCCTGCACAAAACATGCAAAAAATAGACCCCACCCAATCAGTGTATCAAATTTTACAACTTTGCTCTGACCCAGATAGACTCCTATGATAGAGGAAACATTTTGGTAACAAAAACAATACAGGCTACACAACAAACAGCAATTATGGAGCCAAAGGACAGAAGCAACGTGTGCAACCCCAAAAACAGCAGAAGTTCAAATGTAGATTCATAGGTTCTAAGCAGATTTGATCCACAATAGCAGATGATGTAAAGATGAGGATCACTGTATTCCACGCAATAATTGATACGAATTTTTTTCTTTACTAGTATGTGGTGCTGTTCCTAAACTGCACAGAAAATCTCAGGGCTTGGTCAAAACGACATTAGTAACCATGTTTATACAAAACATATTTATAGCCTCATTTACCATTCTTACCTTTAAATTTGTTCATGTGCTACCTGCGCCGTCACTAAACTTCATTAGGCCTGGACAAAATTATTAGGGTTGGGCCACTTCTCCCCTGTGCTCATGAGTATGCTACAGTATACTAGATGTGGACCTTAGTGGCACTAGAAGGGCATATAAAGATAGATCCCAAATTTAGCATGGTATTCATTCCTCAATGCATGTGCCAGATCTCACAGAATGTGTTCCTATACAGTTCTAGGGGCTACCACAGACTCCCTTACTAAAGAACAGTTATAATGGGTGCTTTTGCACCTTCTATGCTTGGCCCATAATCTCTCGAGATCCAGGAGGACATTTTCATGTCTTTAACTCCCCCCAAACCTCCTAAACCTCTGGTACCCTCAAGCCAAATCCATAACCCCTTAAATGAAAGCCTCAACGCACACATGGTGCACAAGGCCCACATATCCCTCTCAGGAGTGCGCTTCATGCAGCTGGGACAGGGTTTCGTGCAGCAGAGTCTATTTCTGGAAAATTCTGTCATCCGTGTCAGTGTTAAGGTGCCATCACGGTGCCTGGGGTCACACACATGTACTTTAGCACCTTTAAAATCAGACGCCTTCTGTGATTGATGAAGTGAGCAAGGAGCATCTCGAAGACTCTGTGCACAGACCCACACCTGAGATCCTATTGCAAGACCCATCTTATACACAAGTAAGAGAGTAATACAAAGGCAATGCTCGACCCTCTTTTCTGAGCCATTGCGTATTTCAATCACTAAGTAAGAGTGACAGGCCTTTGATGTTAGTGTTTAGCTCAGAATACCTCATTCCATGATAATTTGCGTAGCTGCATCTGTAAAACGCTTTTGCCTCTAAGACATATTAATTCGCAGACTCTCAAATGTTTTTGACAATTACACTGCCTCAAGTGGAGCATTTCCACCTAAATTTGCTTCTCGCCGTTCTAAAGTAAAGCTATTAATTGCGTTTGGATGCGTTACCACCACGTAACTTTTTCCCTCTTCCTGTTTTGCTTCAGTCATGTAATTGCAGTAGACAATCAGATGCCTGCTTTATGGGCGCATGGTAGAACTGTCACTTCCTGTTGGGTGCAGATAACATGGGAGCTGTCACAACCACTTACCCTACGCTAATGCGCCCCACGCAGCGCTGATAGTTTCATTGAATCAATCAGGGTCTTCTGTTTTCCCAGCTTCACATCTCGCTTGGCATGCAGCTCTTTATCTTGTTAATGAGACATAATGAACAGTTGGTGAAAACTTCAGGCACTTCAGGGGACACGATGCAAACAAAATGCGAGCGCAGCCTGGCAAAGTCAATGTGTATCTATCTATCCATTGTGGTCTGTAGCTGTGTCAATGATGCAAGCCTGTTTCGTTCTAGTAGAACCAGGAATCCACGTTCTTCTGTTGGAGCACTCAACTTTCCAGAAGTACTGCACAGTTGTCAGACTTTTCACCAAGATCCTGCTGCATCAAAAGAAAGGTATATTTGTGTCAGAGTGCACATTCTAAAGGACCTAAGGTTGCTACTCCTTGCTCTTCTTGAAATCCCTGCAGCCTTTTGGGGAAAACAATAGGTGGTTTGTTGACCTTGTGGCATGCTGCGAGATGAACCGCCATCCAAGAGCCAGTGCCCCAAACCTATTGAACTTTGACTTCTTGAGAACTGCAAGGCAAATTGACTGCCAGAATTCAATGAACGAGCAAAAGCACAACTGACATAAAAGAATCCACCCATGAAGAGTGAATCGCCTCTAACTCTGCATAGGGGACAAAGGCCCAAAATAATTGGAGTGTCCTATACCTCCTGCTGTGGAGCTTTCGTGAATTAAAACATCTTCAATTTTCCTCAACTTCAAGCTAAAGCAATAGTGACCCCATGACACCTGAACTGATGTTTAAAAAATGTGGAAAACTTCAGTTAAAATCCCCTTAAAGACCTCCATTCAGGAACTGCATCTGCTGCATGTGGTTTGGTCATCTTTTGTGGACGTGAAAGAGGCGATAAATTTCATTTTGATGAGGGAAGCCTCTTTTAGATTAGCCGCCCAATTAAATCTAGAGACAGAAATAAACAGGCAGACAGAGACTCCACTGTGGATATCTCCATTATCTGGTCACAAGGCCTGTTCTGATGACTGCAAGATTTCTGTCGCTTCTTCAGTTTGCTATCCCACAAACACACATTACTTTGTTCTGCAGCGGTTCCTCTATGAACACACTGAATGTCAGATGGAAATTCTTCGAATTCTGCAAAAAATGGGATGTGTCATATATCCAGAAGGAGGACTCATAAAAAAAGGACACTGATAGTTGTTTTCCTTTTTTCATTTATTGGCACAGGACAACATTCTGTTGACATTAAAGAACACAAACTTGAGCTTGAGAACAGCAGACATTTCATAAAGAAGACTTACAGGAAAGGAAGTATAATAAAAAGAACAGAGGGATCTTTTTGTCAGCATATGCACAGCAGATAAGTAAACGTGCAAAAACACATCTCCCTTTCATAAGAAGAGGATTTTCCACCATAAAGGCTACGGACAGAGCAGCTCCAAACCAGATTGGCCACATGTTGTACATTGCATGAAGCACTCGGTTTCCCGAAAGATGTTTTGAGTCAACCTTTTATGATCAATAAGGCTGCTGTGTTCTCAGGAACAAGTCTCCTGGAACTGGAAAAGCTTTTTTTTTGTCTTGAACCCTTTATAAAAATGCTTTAATTTTGTGCCATGAAAACACAAGCGCAGATCTTCTACAACAATGCTTGATTCAAAAACATTTTGAATATTGAAAACATTTGACACAGCCAGTGATTTACATAACACAGGAGTGGATTAAGCGGTTAAATACTTTAAGTGTCTAAAGAAATTCACAGCTATCACAGAAGGGGATTTTGGGGAAAATGACACACTGGTTGCGGATGGAGCAAAAAGCACATGAAAATCAGAACACACCAGTGCTGTCTGTGCGGCTACAGCTGGTAGTCTGCCCACTGCCCCAGAGCAAGAACATGACATCCTGTCAAACCTCAGAGTACGGCCCACACCAGCGCCGAGACTAGGAGAAAGAGGCGAACGGCAGAAGAAAATGCCAAATGAGGAAAGATATGTGGCTTGAAATGAAGGATATCCATGTTATCTTATTAAGTAATGACTACCTTATGTGAAAGAGACATTAATAGATTTACTTGTTTCATATTCAGGTTATTTAAATTAATTGCTGTTCCATTAGCAAAAGTTTTATTTAACTACGGCCATTATTCTCATTGCTCATTCTGAGGTACTCCAATCCACATAATTTGAATAAACCTTCCACAAACTACACTCATTCTAAACACACATAAAAACAACACTACTTGGACATAAACTCACTCAAAACAAAAAAACAAAAAAAAACAAACAAAAAAAACATACAAGACCTGCTTTATTTATGACTGTTTGGGTTAACATTAGGGTTGTGGTGTAAAACACCACATATTGTGACCGTAAGTTCTGTATTATTTGACAACCCACAAGTAGTTATCAACGCTTTTAGTGGTGACCACTTGGGTAAACTCTGTTCCTCAAAACCGCCACAGGTGGTAAATGGTGTCGTACGCCTGGATAGTGCTGGATATGATCAAACCACCTGGTGACATTCAGATATCGCTCTTTCTCCTGTACAGCCAATTCCACCTAAGAAAAGTAAGGACAAACATGATATGGTGAACATTAAATGGAAAAAGAAATGTGCGTAACACTACAGAGGCATCCTGTACAATGTCTACAAAAAGTACTTGTCTGCTTAGGCTTTAGTAATTAATTTATTTTTGCTATTTACAACGTTTTTTCAGCGTTGAGCAAATTAACCAATCACAGACATATCTGTTGATTTTTTGAACACAACGGCCAAGCGGATGTGTACATGCTAGACAGAATTCACTCACCGCTCAAAACATTGTTCTGAGTTCTGCAAGCTTGCTAATCCTCTCATTATAACAGTGATGTAAATAAGAGATTTGTCTATTATAACAGAACTTTGTGAGATTTCAATGAACTGAATTGAGTGACAGCTTTTAGCGATTATAAAGAGAACACTTATTTCACACTTTCTAGGCTATAATCCATTCAGAGTTATAATAATAATAATAATAATAATAATAATAATAATAATTTTCAGACACATACACACTGCAAATCTGCATATTTATGCAGGATTCCCTCTTGAAATAGCAATAATAGTGATAACCATAGCAATGGACAGGTCAAAAATATATGTCAATATGTGCATTAAGACCAGAGCACCCTCACTAAGTTCAGAAGCACCCTCTGTGATTTAATTCTGGAAGTGCAAAAAAAAAGAAAAAGAAAATGGATTTCTCTACCAGCAGCAGCAGATGAGTTTTTGTTTTATTAAATGAAAAAAGGAAAAGAACAAGACAGAGTTATTGGGTACACCATATTCTTTAGAAAAAAGAAAGGCATGGGGAGTTCCACAGATTGATGGTGAGTGCATTATCATTCTATTTGCCTTATTAGAAAAAGAAACAAAGAATGTTTTTATGAATGGTGTTATATAATGTTATATAATGCTTTTCTTCTGTGTTTACACTGGTTTTCAAAACTGTTTTCTGTGCTATTGCACCAACAATCTCACCCTTTTGTGAAACAGCAGCACCTCCAGGAGCGTGATCTAATGCAGTCTTCATTGCTATCGGAATAATCGTAAATTTCCTAGTTGGAAATTAGACATTGAACGGCCTCTCAAATCGTATTTACAACTGGAAACTTGGAGATAATTTTGATATCCAAGTTTGCAAGTTGGGCAAGCCATAAATTTTAAACATTGGCGGAGGAAAGAAACATATTTGCTTTTATTCGTTTTCCCACAACATCTACACTGATAAGTTGCAGTCAAGTATATCTGCATTTATAAAACGGTTAGTTCCATTCCTCGATTCTGATTGGTC